>OX419696.1:4581084-4783774 GCA_948474745.1 Oligia latruncula
TCTGGGTTCGAACCTACGACCTTACAACTCGTAAGTTAGGTAATTGGACGTTGATTATTATTTTTCCTAAAAACTGTTTGTACTAAAACAATTATTAGGAAAAAATCAAACTTAAAACAAATTCAATCTCTCCTCCCCATCGACGCGCATAGGTACTGTAATCAAGAATTCAGCACATGATTCTAGAAGTCGCGCAACAAATTCTCGTCAGTTATAAAAAAAATCAGTTGTATCATAGAAAAGTGGTGGTTACCTACGTAGTTTGGAGGGTAAAGGTAAGGAGAACAGTCTTTTTTAACCGACTTCAAAAAAGAAGGAGGTTCTCAATTCGACGGTATGTTTTTTTTTTTTTTGTGTGTTTGTTACGCGATTACTCCGCCAATTGAGGACCGATTTTCAAAATTCTTTTTTTGTTCGAAAGGGTATACTCTCGAGGTGGTCCCATTATCATCAAGTTGGAATCTGATGAGAGGATCCCATGGAAATCGAGGGAAACCCTCAAATTTTATAGGCAAAGCTATAGCGATTTGGGTATTTTTTAAAGTTACTTGAGCATTTGCTCTCGGAAATCATCATTTGATAAAGTGGAGCTGATGATGAAGACCACTGATGGCCATCGGAACTACTCAATGACAAATATTTCACGGGTTGCGATTCGACTTTAATATGGTTGCTAAACGATTTATCCTGTCACAATGCGTATGGTGAGTGGTTGTTGAGGAGTTCTCCTGGTTCTTACCAGGAGAACTCCTCAACAATTAATGTCCCTGCATCGGGAAAAGCAATATTTTGTAAAAGGTGATGAGCAGTTGACATTAGGCTATTGTAACTTAGATAACTTACAAACTGACCCACTAAAAAGTGAAAAATAAAAACTTTTACAAAAAAAACAACCGACTTCCAAAAAACACTATAAAGTGAAAAATAACTTTAATTTCGGAAGTCGGTGGCAAAAAACTAAAATACAAATTCAAAGACACCGACTTCCGAAATTAAAGTTATTTTTCACTTTATAGTGTTTTTTGGAAGTCGGTTGTTTTTTTCCCTAAAGGTTCATTAGAAAACCAGCGTCAGACAGCATCTGTCTGGCATTAATGCTGAAATGAACCTTTTTGGCGCAGCCGTGAGGCACACACTATTATTGTTGTAACATAGTTTTTTTTATTTTGTTAATTTTGTATTTTGTGTTTCACGAACTGTGTCCAAATAAACTTTTTTTCTTTCTTTTCATGTTGTGAAAAAGTGTCCGTTGAAATGCTTTAAATTAAGGTGGCGCACAGTAGCAACAGGGTTAATTTCAAAGAAACTTTTCACCACGCAAATTTTGCCCACTATTGTTCAAATGTTTTATATCAGTAAGAACTAAAAAATCACTAAACGTAATAATGAAAGTTCACAAAAATTCAATCACTCTACACGTTTTCTCACAGCAGTAAGTTTTTATAAATAAAATAAGTAAAATAAAATACAATCCATTTAATTCAGACTATTTTTGCATGTCCTTAGGAGGTTAGTATTATGGAACTTAAAAGCTATGTTAGTCAAACTAATTAAAATTCAAAAATACTTGAGGAGATGGTTAATATTAATTATGGAGATGGTTTTATAGATTCTGTTTCCAAACTCCACGCGGGTGAAACCGCGGGAAAAGATTAGTAATATCTATAGCCATAGTCAGTTGGCAAGTTAAGAGTATGTAATAATAACAAATCAAGTTGCGGCACATATTAGCTCCAGTACCTCTAGCCTCATTAGACACTACTTGGTTAATACTCCCAAATTACTTACCGAACTGTGCTTCAACTTAGTGGGGCGCCTAAAATGGCGCTGGCTAATGCATACCTAAATAATATTATATTATCTATATCTGTCTATAAGCTAATAATAAAGCTGAATAGTTTGTTTATTTGCTTGAGAGGGGCCCGTGGCTAAATAATAACAGCCACACAGGTCAATCGATCAGGTTAAGTTTCGCTTGTCGTGGTTGGTCTGTGGATGGGTTACCATCTTTACATACCGAGACCCCTCCGTGCCTCGGAAAGCACGTTAAGCCGTTGGTCCCGGCTGTCATTCGTGGATGATTGATAGTCGTTACGGGTAGTCAGAAGCCCGAAAGTCTGACAACCAGTCTTACCAAGGGGTATCGTATTACCCAGTAACTGGGTTGTGAAGGTCAGATAGGCAGTCGCTCCATGTAAAATACTGGTATTCAGTTGCATCCGGTTAGACTGGAAGCCGACCCCAACATAGTTGGGAAAAGGCTAGGCAGATGATGAGTTTGTTTGTTTGAACGCGCTATTCTTTGAAACTACCCGTCGAATTTAATTTTTTTTTTGTTGCATTTGATAGCCCATTTCTTGAGGAAGGCTATAAAGGCTTTAACATTATGCTAGGACTCGTAGGGGTCGAGAAAGTAGATAAAGGTCAGAAAGAATGCTAAGCGAAAACGATGTAGGGAATAGCGCGGGCGGGTGATGCGATATGACGGGGTGACGGGTGAAGTCGCGGGCAGACGCTAGTATTATAAATACGAAAGTTTGTGAGGGGGTGTGTTTACATGTTTGTTCCTTCTTCCTGTTCAAACGGCTGGACCAATTTTGATAAAATTTTGTATGGAGGTAGCTGACACCTTGGATTAACATAAAGGCTTTTTATCCCGATATTCCCACGGGATCTATATTTACGCGGGTGAAACCACGGGGCGCAGCCAGCTATAAATAATTCTATAGGAACCTACTCAGTTTGTTTACAGAAAGTCGGGGAAATTGATTTATAAGCTAATTAACTGCCAACTGAAATTGTTCGTATCGCAACTGTCGGTCTTTTACAGTTGTATAAAATAGATATAACTCGGCAAATTGATGTAGGTTGTCAATTTTCTTTACAAATAATTTCCCTGACTGTATTTAAATAAAGGCGAATAAACTTCAAGTCTTTTTACAAAACGCGCTCGCCACGCGCCCTACTGCAGCGGCGCAGGAGGTGCGCGCGTGCCGCCTGCGGTGCACCTCCGAGGCTCACCTCAAATTCACAACTGAGGCTCATAGTTCAAACGTGAAAGGAGCTATGTGCGCACGAGCTGCGCGCGCGCTGGACGCACGCCCCACCCGAGCCTTCCCGGAGTTTCACTAGAGCGGCGCACCAAACTTAGGCTGTAACCACACAGTAGCGGCTGCATTCGCCAGGTCTGGACACACCTTTGTTCATGGCAGGGCCTCTCTCTTGTAATTCAACAACCAGAGGTAATTTATTACTGTGTATATAACCAGTAAATAAAACAATATATCCGTCAGCCCCGAACATTGTAAATGTAGTGCCTTACCAACTATACGACTTCTAATCGACTCAAACAAGTGTTAGTAGCTATTAATCACATGTTAAGCTCAAATTCAGTTCGTAAATCTTGTGAAACTACCTAACATGGCCGACCAAGTGGGTCAGTAGTTGTTTGTATAGGAAATATCATGTTTATTGAGTGTTGAAACACCGTGATGTGTAAATAAAGAAATTTTGTTAGGATTTAAGTAATACCGTGTGACCCAGTAAAAGAAAAAGAAAAGAAAGAAAATACGTTTATTACAACTTTATCGCTAAAGCTTAAGGTTTAAAGTTGATTGGGAAAATTTGACAGTTTCGGGTAGCTTGATGTGCTGGCGTCTGTACCTACATGACACATTCCAGCTCTGTCTCTGAGATGACGCATCAAAAAAAAAAACAGAATAACAATTTGGGAGAAAATATTCGTCAGATCTACGCAAAATGGCCAGCATAATGTGATCATAATTCCTATATGGGTGTCCTTTATGGGTACTCGTGGGTTGCAGCTGAAAATCAGCGTCAGGTGGTACACTTGAAGCTGGTACACACTGTGTTGTCATCCGACATTATGCTGAGCTGAGGCCGTTTTGGCATTATAATCTTTGTTTTCTGTTTTTATAGTTTTATAAGGTGTGCTTATTTTGATGTAATGCCAATAAACGCATTTTTCTTTCTTTCTTTCTTTATATGAGACAGAGCTCCAGCGCTGGTTTTAGAAATGTCTTATTTAATAAAAGATAACTGGAAATCTCTGTTTCTATGGAAAATTTAAAATTGGTCTAATTTGGCTTTAACACCACTTTTTTTCGAAAATGTTTTAACTACCTTTTTAGACCTTTGTATCCTGCTTATGCGTATGATGTTTCATTAAAATCGGTTCATTAATTTCGAAAGGCTTGAAAGTTTGTATGACATTTCATACAAACTTTACGGCATTCCGTACGGCGTAGTGGTATCCAATGCTCGCCCTTGTCTGTATGAGAAGAGAGGCCTTTGCCACTTCTTTGTGGGACTATAATAGGCGACTTGGGGAGGTTTTTTCCTGAACAGTGAAAGGCCCGAGACGGCGGTGCGACGTGATCCACGCACGCCTCTCTCTAGTGGAATGCCGTATGCGACCGCTGAGGGTGAAGGGGTCCCTATGGATTCATCCGGGCCAACGCCTGGCCGGGGGAGCGTGACGAAATGCGCAAGCACTCCAGCACCCCGGCTAAAGGGAGCAGCAGGACACCGTGTGGTTTTAGTCAGTAAGAGTCTGACAGACCCCACCACCCACCCCAGGGTGGTGGACATCCATGAGGATTCCCACAAAAAAAAAGGTATTGTAATTATTATCTTCTGGTTAGCCATTTCCAGGCTTCCAGTCGAACCGGATGCAGCTAAATACCAGTATAATTTTACATGGAGAAACTTCCTCTCGGACCTCCACAACCCAGTTAGGGTTTGTACACAAAACTGCGATGCGACGTCGCATCGTAAAAATCTACGACGATCTCGCACGACGCATCGCAAGGCAGTTTTCTGCGTTGCGCATTCGCATCGCACCGATTTGCAATTTTCTGTACAAGCCCTTCCTGGGTAACACGATACTCATTGGTAAGACTGCTTGTCAGACTCTTTGTCTATCTGACTACCCGTAACAAACTGTCAAAGACCTACGAATGACAGCCCAAACCATCATGCAAGGAGGGGTCTCGGTCAGTAATGGATGGTCACCATCCACAGACCGGCCTCGGCAAGCGTAGCTTAACTTAGCTGTTATTATTTAGCCACGAGCCCCTTATTATTACTTACATCGATATGAAAACAAGAAAAAAAAATGTTACAATAAGTAGGTTCTTAGTTAAAAGTTCTTGTAAAGATGACTGACTGAGAACCATAGTGAGAATTCCTGGTACAGTCAGCAACGAAAGTCGATGAACACTACAGTTTTTTTAATCTCAGTTATAATTGAGCAAAATATTAACATTTCAGTTTTTTTAATCTCAGTTATTGAACAAAATATTTGTTCAAAATTGCAGCAGAAGTACAATGCATTTTGAACAAATATTTTGGTCAATAACTGAGATTAAAAAAACTGAGGTGTTAATCGACTTTTGTTGCTGACCGTACCTTCTCCATCTAAGCAAAGTTAATGCTTGTTATAAAAGTGAGTCGGCGATTGTTATTTGTAGAGTTTGTATGAAAGTCTGAGATCAATTGAAAGCCTTGTACCTACTCCGGGAACTTAGAAAGTGGCCTCAAGGGAAGCTAGTAGTCGCCAATCTGCGGAGTAATTGCGTAACACACTTGCCATCGTAACAACATTCATTGCGTTATTTACGTTGTTGAGCAGATACATTTTTCAAACATGTAACGCAATGGACTAGCAATTTCCTTTAAAATAGTTCGGATTGTGATTGAAAGTGTGTTACGCAATTAGGATGCTGGTCATAATTGACGTACAGACGCCAGCACATCAAGCTACTACAACTGTCAAACTTCTTTAATGGATATTCAACTTTATCGCTAAAGCATAAGGTTCAAGGTTGATTGGGAATATTTGACAGTTGTACCTAAGCTGAAATTGTGAGAACATACAATATATAGATAACCTTTTTTTACACTCGGGTAATGGTGATAAAGCCTATCAGTGATTTCAATTAACCGTTCTTAGCGTCTCGAACTATCTTCGAATGTGGATCTACGCGAGACGCAATTGCTTTTTAATTTATTTCTTTCATACGGTATTCAACCGCTTAAAATACAAAACCTTTACCCTGAATTGCAATACACGTCTTTCTTTTATAATTCACATAACATTTTCAGGAGATAAACCAACTTCCTAGACCCCACAATCTATTCAGCCAGTAATAATTCCTTGATCTACAATATCTGGGCAGATAGACATAAATTCAAGAGCAGCTTTTCCACGCAAACTGCCAAAGTGGGGACCATATTTCTCCGTGTCGCCTTACTGGTAGTTACATGCATTTTGCTTGGCAATGCACTTTCGGAACTGAATTCGTCAGACGCGCAGTTTAGTGAGGTGCTTACCATGCTATTTGGACGGAAATTGTTACGTTTTGTATGCGAAATAAGGTAAAAAACGTCTTTTTATTTGAAAAACATTGGAAAACATATATGACCTAACATAATACTATGGAAGATCACATCACTATGGTCATACCGAGGTTATAAAAACGCGGTGCACACCAGTGACGGACCTCTTTTCGCCGCCAGCCATCGTCTAGGCAACATCGTTGCCTTGTAATATTGTCTCTGACATTTTTCTGCTGACATTTAATTTTGCTGTATTTGATTATTTAATTAAAATGTTAACGTATTTGTTGTTGTGAGCTTTTTAATTGAATTAGGATCAAATACACAAGATCAGAAGTGGGATAGGATCTTAGATTCTATCTCGCCCACCTGGTTTTTGTTTATTTGATTTATTCAAAGAAAAATGTCAGACGAGTCTAAAGGTGAGTACCGTCGCAGCCGACGTGGTAGTTCGGTTCGGCGTTCGAGAAGACAACGCCACCGCACGCCTGATGGTAAGTTCAGGCAGATGATGGAAACGATGATGAGTAGGCTCACAGCGTTAGAGGAGCGATCCGCAGCGCGACCCCATCGATCGCATGAACGATACGAGCCGCGGGCAATTGACAGTACGAGCCAACCCTCACCGCCATCACGATCACGACGCCGTGCGTTCCCGTCACCGAGGTGCCACACTTCGCAGTTATGTGGTCGGCGTGGGTATACGCCGCAACCACAACAAAGGTGTGCAACGTTACCGTCATCAGCGCGGTCCGAGACGGCGCCGCAGATGGCCGAGCCACCGGCTGATAGCATAGCGAAGGTGTTGACGCAACCGCCTGCGTTACCGTCCCTCAGCGAGTCATGTGCGGACAGGGTGTTGGAAGACAGCTTGGAGCGTGCCGACAAGGAGGCGAGTGGAACAGCGCAGCCATCAGTAACAGACAGGATTGTTGATGCTATCAGGTCAATCAACACCACGGTAAGGTCAAATCAAAATTTTTACATATCCAGATTTGATCCCAATTTACATAATATTGACGATTGGTGTGCCGAAGTTGATCGTGCAAAGTCTCTAAATAGTTGGAGTTATTCTGAGTATCTTTCACGTATTGGAAATTGCTTAAGAGGAGATGCTCGATTATGGTTAAATAAGTGGGTAACTAACGACCGTTCGTGGAGCAATTTCAAGCGCGAGTTTAAACCTTTGTCCTAAAACGCCTGATATTGCAAACATTCTATTCGAAGTTATGTGTAAAAATTCTGACGAATACCCTACGTATGCGAATTATGCTCGCCGCTCGTTACTTCGGTTACGTATAGTGCGTGGACTTAGTAATGAATTAATATCTGCGATTGTAATTCGCGGTATCACTGACCCCCTTATAAGAGCATCTGCTACTAACGCGAAACTGTTACCTGACGATTTAGTAGATTTTTTTCAATTTATGTAAAATCTAATACCACTAAAACTGGTACTGTTCATAATACGGCTCAAACTTTTCATAATACGAAAGATAGACATAACCATAATAATGCAAACGGAAAGCGTTGGTTTGATGACGGCAAGTGCTTTATGTGCGGACAAAAAGGGCATACCCAAGCCTTGTATAAGAAACGTAAAATTGATTCAGTCGACGGTCCAGTTAGCAGAAATTCTAGTAATACCGATACTCCAAAGCCCAGTTTTGTACCAACAAAACCCGAACCTTGTTCTTTCTGCAAAAAGTCAGGTCACAAGATAGATACCTGTTTTGCGACGCTCAAATCTGAGTCACGTAATAAAAATGATGTTAATTAACTTTTCAGAGGAAACATTGCGTACCCACCCGCAATATCGATGTTATTGTGACGATAATTCAAGTTATACCTGTTGACATTCTAATAGACAGTGGATCACTATTTCACTCGTTTCTTCATTAATGCTGAAACATTTTGATTGCGCTCGTAAACCAACATTTCGTATATTGAAAGGTCTCTGTAGTCAGGAAATTGAAAGTACGTCCTATGTTACTTTGTCTGTGGAATTTGATGGTATAACTTTAGAAGTTGATTTGTTCGTTGTGGAGTCTGCATTTATGAATACACCAATCATAGTGGGAACAGATGTCTTTAATAGAGAAGGTGTACGGTAGGTACCTACGTTCATACACGTGATTCTCAGCAAGTCACTAGGACAGTAAGTAACTCAGATATGGTTATGACGGTACAGTATGACACGTCAATACCAATTAATACGTCACTTTTTGGTGATTAATTACAACAATTGTTAGCTGTTATTAACAATTTTTCTCAGTATTTCATTACCGGTACAGCGATTTCTACCGTTACTACGGGCAGCATGTCTATCAAATTAAACAGTACTACCCTGGTCAATTATCGACCTCACCGTCTTTCCCATTCTATTTTGACCTCGGCAGGTTTTTCTGTTAATCTAAAGAAGTATTTATTCCTTACAACCGAAGTCGAATATTTGGGTTGCTGTATATGTCGTGGTCAGGTACGGCCGAGTCATAAAAAAAGTTAAAACGTTAGTTGATTCCGTCGAACCGAAAAATGTTAGACAGATTCGGCAGTTCATGGGCTTAGCCAGTTATTTCAGAAGGTGCGATGTGTACGATTCAAAAGCCACAAAATTGGGCGCACATAGCTCAGGCTGCTGATCAGGAGACTTTAAGTCTCAGACAGAAACTGACAGACGGATAATTAGACGCGACACGTTATTTTGTTAAAAATGACACCCTTTAAAGTTGGTTCTTTAGTTTTTTTGGTCAGGAAACAAGCTCAATCAACCGGCAAGGCGGACGCCTGCCTGCTCCTGCCTACCTCACCGTGTGATGAAGATACTGCCACATGGGCGGTATGAACTGCAACTCCTGGCTGGCTCCTATGGGAAGTCAACTCAAGCAGCGGCTGAGTATATGATCCCGTGGCGCGGAGAGTGGAATCCTGAAGTATGTGCTGTTTTCTTCGATTGTAAGTTGTTTTCTGTTAGGATAAGTGACATGCTGTGTTACTATCCTAAGGGTTGAGAATAAGCTTCACGTCGTGCCTCTTTTCTCAACCGCGGCTTAAGTTATTTGCTTCACGTCGTGCCTCTGGCTTAAGCTGGTCACCTTATAAGTAATGCTTCACGTAGTGCCTCTTACTTAGCTGACTTTTTGTGACTAAGATATGCTTCACGTCGTGCCTCTATCTTAGTTTGATTTGTCTTATGTAACTGAGATATGCTTCACGTCGTGCCTCTATCTTGGTTTGATTTGTCTTCTGTTTTATGTAACTGAGATATGCTTCACGTCGTGCCTCTATCTTGGTTTGATTTGTCTTCTGTTTTATGTAACTGAGATATGCTTCACGTCGTGCCTCTATCTTAGTTTGATTTTTCCCTGTTGTATGAGACTAAGATATGCTTCACGTAGTGCCTCTATCTTAGCTCGTACTTTTTATGCTAACTACCAAGTTATAGCTTCACGCAGTGCCTCTGACTTGGTATGCCCTGTAAACATCATTAATGTTTTGAAAGCCATAAACTTATTTTCTTGTATGTTTCTTGTGTGTTACATATGTGCAAGCCCGAATCACGAGGAGTCTACTGTTGTTCTCCAAGGCAACGACTCACCATCCAGAGCCACGGAGCCAGCTGTCAGCGGGAGGCAGCAGCCCAGCATGTCCCGAGTGCAGGGTGGCGTGTCCCCCAGCACATCAGCTGCTGAGACGCATGCTAGCGTCGCCCTCGAATTGCAAGAGGATCAGGCAGCGACAGGAGCTATTACTGAGGATGGGAGTTCTCAAAGCCCAGAGCAAGAGCTTCATGAGCCTGACTGTGGACATCCTTTGTCGATGCAGGAGACTGACTTGTAAAGTTGAAGGAGCCCGAGGACGGACTCCTGTCAGGAGAGGCCGTATGGAAGATCACATCACTATGGTCATACCGAGGTTATAAAAACGCGGTGCACACCAGTGACGGACCTCTTTTCGCCGCCAGCCATCGTCTAGGCAACATCGTTGCCTTGTAATATTGTCTCTGACATTTTTCTGCTGACATTTAATTTTGCTGTATTTGATTATTTAATTAAAATGTTAACGTATTTGTTGTTGTGAGCTTTTTAATTGAATTAGGATCAAATACACAAGAATACAATATACAATGATTTATTTATGAAAGTTTTGGTGGTTGATTGATATAAGCTTATATAATCAGCCTATAATGTGCCCACTGCTGGGACACAGGCCTGCTCTCGGTGAGAGGGTGTGGGCCGTAATCCACCACGCGGGGCCAGCGCGGGTTGGCAGATGTCACATGTCTTTGAATTTTTGGTTCTAGGACATGGCGGTTTCCTCACGATGTTTTCCTTCACCGTTTTGAGAGCAGTGGTGACGAAATAATTTACACAAAGTACAGCGCCTGTCTGGGTTCGAACCTACGACCTACAACTCGTAAGTCGCGGCCGTTACCACTTGGCCACCACTGATATAAGCTTAAGAACAGCAAAAACAGTAAAAAGAAAAGTCTTAAATATAATTTTATTCAACGTTACGCTAATTTTATAACTTAAGTAACATACAAAGTATTAACATTCTCTACTATAACAAAGGTTACCTTAAAAGGCTCTCTACTTAAATGATCAACATTTTAGCGAAGCGGACTCATCGCAGGTACCTGCTGGAACTTCACTAGAATATAAAGTAATCGAAGCTGAAATTAAATTAACGTGAAATGGAATTTACATTATTGGATTCCCTATAGGGACATCATTTAAAAAAAATGGTCAGAACGGTTCATGAGAATATGCTTCGTTAGTTACCGTTTTATAAAATACTAACTGCGCCCGGCGGTTAGACCCGCCTAAGTATCGATTCCGTTAAAATATCGAGATAAAAAGTATTCCATATCCATGGCCTACCCATGTGCCAAATTACATCCAAATCGGTCAGCCGTTTTAGCGTGAAAGCGTAACTAACATACAAAAAATAAATTCTTTTCTCTTTATTTTCTGTTTCTGGAACGAAAATTATCGGCGTGTCAAAATTAAACGCAAGTCAAGACATCCTCCCATTGGCTCTTGATAATTCAGTTAACCAATCACAACAGTTTACAGGCCCTTGACAACTTGTTAGCAAGTTTTTGTGTTGATTTTCGTTCAAGAAATTTGGTAGGTACCTATGTATTTTATCCGGTTTTAAATATCTTATCTAACGTTTAAATAAGAATGAAGCCAAATCCTTGTATCAATATACCTCGTTTAACAACCTTTTAAACAAACATCTTATTAAAATAAATAAATAAATGAATGAATTCAGTATTGAAATTGGTAAAATTATTACATAAAGTCTTAGAAATTAATGTCAAAAGGTTTTTACAAGATTCGATGTTTTAGAAGCCTTCGTCCTTTATGTTCCGGGCCAACGGTAACCCTTTTGGACAATCCCGCTGACCTTGAGAGAGACCTTACTTTGTCAAAATGTTTTAGAAGCCTTACCCAGTAACTGGGTTGTGGAGGTCAGATAGGCAGTCTCTCCATGTAAAATACTAATATTCAGCTGCATCCGGTTAGACTGGAAGCCGACCCCAACATAGTTGGGAAAAGGCTAGGCAGATGATGATGACTCGCATTTCTTTCATCCTCTCATTATGGCTCAGCCATCTAATTAAATTTTGTTTTCAATTTGTGACCCTACATCTTCTTTAAAAAATAAATTAAAAATTTAAAAACCCCCGACACGAAATAATAAAAAAATGAAGGTATCCCTGCAAAAAGCATGAAATAAAATTTTATTTAAATATAAATTCATAAATATGGAAGTTCTGTGACACCTTCTATTCTAAGAGGTACCCCAACTTCCATATTAATTTCTATTTAAATACAATTTTATTGATGCCACAGACAGACACACACACACAGACACGTCAAACTTATAACACCCCGTCGTTTTTGCGTCGGGGGTTAAAAATAGAGTAATTTTGTAAAATCGTTATCAACAATAAAGATTAATTCTCTTATAGCACCATTTTATGTGCCCCAAATTGCAAGCAACCGTTAATGTATGTGCATTCTATACTAGAATTAGTTTAACTAATGCAAGTACATAACGTAGGTATTAGGCCAGTTAATGGATAATATGATACCCATTTAAAAAAAAATCCAAGTAACTTAAAGAATTACCTGCCTATAAAGATTATTTTACCTAATCCTATGGTACCAACTAATGACAAAAAAAAAATTTTTGAAAGTCAGCCAGCAACTCTTTCGCAATTCGAAATACAAAACAAAACTTTTTAAAGTAAGCCCGCAAACTCTTTCGCAATTCGAAAGTGACTTTTCCTGCTCGAAAGTTCGTATAACTGAAACTCGTGCTTCGACATAGCATTTAACAAGTACCAGCAATCGAAAGTCGAAACAAACGTGTTTGAAAACTCACTGTATCTGCTTTTAATTATAGATATATTATTACTTAAAATTTTCTTCTAGAAGTTCGCGGAAGGAGCTAATTAATCTTATCTGTCTATACATAGGTAAGTAAGAACACGTGTATTGAAAGTATCGTCAAGGCTCCGCAGACAGGCGCGACACGACTCCTGTACAACAATTTCTATAGAAATTTCATAGAAATTATTATAGTAGAATCGAGTCGCAGCATCGCTTCGTGCCTGTCTGCGGGGCCTTTACCCTTTCTTCGAAGTAAAAGCCATGTCAGAAGTGTATATAAAGTATCTAATATTACTTGTTGATTGAGCTTGTTTTCGTTAAAACTTGCTGAAAATAAACTGGTAATTTCTAATTTCAGGATAAAACACTAATCAACGTGTAATGTATATGATGAAGGTGTGTTTTTTTTAAAGGAAATAGACCTTTAAATGGTTGGCTAACCTACGATTTATTTAAAAAACCTGGATGAATAACGAATTTGAAGGTAAATCACGTCACGAAGGTGAAGGTACGTCACGCACAACATCCTGCGCCCTTCAGGACTTAAAGGAGGTAAACGACCGAACTGAAGGTATAGTACATAAGTCATTATGTGCACATCAAGCTACCCGAAACTGTAAAATTTTCCCAATCAACTTTTAACCTAATGCTTTAGCGATAAAGTTAAAAATCTATTAAAGAAACGTAGTAGCTTGAGCTACTACGTTTCTTGCCCCTTCTTCTTCTTCTTTCTACGGTACTTGGTCAGACAAAATATTAGTCATCGAAACGAGAAGAAGAAGACCATAACAGTCAGAGAGTGTGGAAGTGGAAATATCGACAACAGAAAACAATTAAGCGCTAAAAGTACAAAAACAAAAATTCACTACCCCATATCGTGTACCATATTTAAAACGAAACCCGAGCGATACGTCACCAGTGACAAGAGCAAATAAAAGAACTGGCCAAGTGCGAGTCGGACTCGCATACGAAGCGTTCCGTACCACAAGGCAAAAACGCCGAAAAAAAAACACGTTTGTTGTATGGGAGCCCCCCTTAAATATTTATTTTATTCTGTTTTTAGTATTTGTTGTTATAGCGACAACAGAAATACATCATCTGTGAAAATTTCAACAGTCTAGCTATCACGGTTCATGAGATACATCCTGGTGACAGACGGACAGTGGAGTCTTAGTAATAGGGTCCCGTTTTTACCCTTTGGGTACGGAACCCTAAAAAGCAAAGCAACTTGTACGACTCGGTATAACCCATTAGTGGTACAAGAAATTAATAACGGGTTGGCTTTTCACCCCCTTGTATCCCGCTTTTGCTGATTGACTAATTTCTTCACCATTATAGCCTCCCTAAACACAGTGTGAGTGTGGAGTCCTATTATCCATACTAATATTATAAATTCGAAAGTAACTCTGTCTGTCTGTGTGTATGTTACCTTTTCACGCCTAAACCACAGAACGGATTTCGATAAAATTTGGCAGAGAGATAGTTTGCATCCCGAGGAAGGACATAGGATAGTTTTTATCGACATACCTCTCGGGCTAAGCCGCGGGCGGAAGTTAGTAGCGTATACTTTACTATCTTCTCTCCTACCTGTCGTCCACTAGAACTCATATGAAGCAAAAGACCGAGCTATAAAAGTCGTTACGTACTGGTCTGAAAAATTCTTAGTCATCAGTCAAAGAGAAACGAGAAAAAGACCATTATACCCCTAGTGCAAAAATCGACAACAAAAAAAAATTGCGCTAGAAATAGAAAAACAAAAATTCATTACCCCATGTCGTGTTCCATATTTAAAACGAAACCGGAGCGATACGTTACCAGTGACAAGAGCAAAAAAGCAAAGCAACTTGTACGAAGGTACACTTAACTAAGGAGTTCGCACGCCAACCGACAATTAGTCTGACTTGTTACTGGTATTAGCTGCAAACTTATTGTTTAACTAGTCTCGTCCTTTGGTGTTGCCTGCGTTTATCTGCACGACTTTTTGATGTTCGAGGAATTTTAATGGTTGACATGGTTTTGTGTTTTTGTTAGCTTTTATTACTTAGCTGATGCTACTATGAGTAAAAGAAAAAAAGTAAAGAAGTAACATCAACAGACGCCATATTTAAATATTTTGTGAAAAATAACAAAACATAAAATTATATTAAGGTGATATATTGAAAAGAATAGAAGCCGACTCCATCATAGTTGGGAAAAGGCTAGGCAGATGATGATGATGATGATATTGATAAGAATGTGGTTTTTCTATTTCGTGTAACTAGTTAAGTATGTGGAATAGGGATTTAACATTTTGGTATATGTTTTTTGAGTATTTGGTCTAAAATCATGTAAAAGGAAGACACGATTCAATGAATTTTTCTTGATACAAAAATAGAAAAGTTATATCATTTTTTTTACTTTTTCGACATCACGGCGTAACGCTTAACAGTTATTCAATTGAATTTACTTAAAAACAGAGAATTATCATATAAAAGTTTACTCGATTTAGTTTTAAATTTATTTTGTTAAAAAAGGAGTAATTTCGTTTTTGGCACATACGTCGTTTTATTCCGAGCGCACGCACATTATAGCCATCTCTCTTTGTTTGCGTTTCAAAAGTAATTGCATCACTTTCGCTCGTTTAGTAGATCAGTCGCTACGATTTATTTTCAAGGTAGCGCCTTAAATCTTCCCCTAAAAACAAAAAGCCATGACATATCACGAAGAATGTACCTACATCAAACTAAAAATGTAACACTTTAACCCAGTTATACATAAATTCAGTATCTAGTTATTTTCAACCTATAAAATTGGTTGAGAATGAAAAATATTTAAAAGTCGATGGAAGATATTTTTTGCCGAGACAGGAAGGGAAAAACTTTGTAATAACATTATAATCCTTAATCCTTATGTTCAGCATGTTTGTGATGCGAAAGATAAGGACGGTTTATTATATTTAAAAGATAATGCATTTTGACGTGACAACGTCTTAAATTAGGTTGCGGCTGGGAGTCACTTATGAAAAAGTGTAACGCTCGGTAACGTTACGATGAGTCACCGAACGAGAGAGAGGCCCGCCGAATGCCTTGCGTCTCTCTCCCACTCAACTATCATTCAATTCCTTGTTCCTATTGTGCAATTTAATTATATTCATATCAATAAATATTCTACCGAGAAAAAGACGTTGTCACGTAAAATCTTCGCCCGTAAAACCGACTTTACAGGCAACCATTTTTTTTTATTAGGAAAAGCATTCATCTATGTCTGTCTCCGAATACAGAATTCGAAAAAGTTCTACGTTGCTACGGTTTCGTCGTAGCACTCGTAGCACGGTGCTACGAAAAGCGTAGCAAGTGAACTAAAGTATCTTATCTAAAGAAATACTTTGATTCTTTTTAACAACTTGGCTATAATGATGTTTTCAACTTTAACCTTATTCTTAACACAACCTATAATAACTTAATGTATACCTTAATCTTACTACTACACCCACGTCCAAAACGAGATATGTAAATATTTCACGTACATTATTTCAAAACCACAAGAGAATGTAAAAGTAAAAACACTTTTAAGAGCATAAATATTATCTTTAGCAGACAGTTTTGTTCCGGAATGATAGAATAAAGATATTCTGTCATCCCATAGGATAGCGCAGCAGTGGATCTCAAAGAATCGAAATATGAAATTCAAGTCAACATCTTTGAGATATTTCTGATAAAATATTTTTTCATTTTCCATATGTTTATCTTGGCTGATTGTCAGACAAGAAATGGCTAGGTTTTATTTTTGGAAATCGGAAATCTTTTTAGTGAATAATGTTAGTAGAAGTTGTTTGTAGGGTTCCGTACCTCAAAAGGAAAAACGGAACCCTTATAAGATCACTTCGTTGTTTGTCTATCTGTCCGTCAGTCAAGGCCCTTTTTCTCAAGAACGCGTCTAGTTATCGAGTTGAAATTAATATCAAATACTCAAGGCTAAAATCCCTTGAAGAAGTGAAAAAGAAAACTTCAAGTTAACGCAATCAAAAGATACGAGCGTTTATGTTCCGAAATCAAAACCTATAGCATACCTATATCTTATAATACACGCGAAGGCATGTAAACTAATAATGATGACTAAGTTAGTCATTACACGTGGAACCGTCTTTGTCATGTCAGCATTCCGGACTTTGCTACTTTTCTAGAGCTATAGTGCAGTGTGGATTTGAACGTCGTCGCAGACAAATCTTTTAATGTATTTTTTGTCCAATTATAATTCAAGTTATCAATTAATTGTTTTTTTAAAAAACCGTTTCGAGACCCACTCCGTAACAGTGGTGTCAGAAGTGGGATACTCAGCAATCGTTGGCTGGTATCCCTAAAAATCCGCGGAGTGCGCCCGGACGAACTTTTACAAACTCTTTCAACCTCTTACAAACTCTCTCAAACTCTTACAAACTCTATTCGGTGTGCAAATCACGAACTCTGCGAACTCTGTGTGTTGCTGGCTGGGGAACTGCGACAGTAAGTCTTATCACGTAAGCCTGCCATCCTCTAACCTGCCACCGCCACGCGGTGCCACGTGTTCGCGCCGTGTGACCTCGCAACGTGGTCGAGCCAGTTCGCGCTCCTTACCTGACGGTGTTGTCGGGTCCTGCTGCCACCATCCTGTTCAACTAGGTACTTACCTGGTTTACCTGGTGCCGTCGCCGCCAGCGCCGCTGCCATACACGTTGTCTGTGCGACACGTGTCCGTTGTTGCTCGCCTCACCGCTGCCGTTCAAGCTCTGCTGCTGTCTGGGTTCCTGCCGGTGTACTGTTGTGCGCCTGGTGCTGCGAGCTGCTGCTGAGCTGCGAGTGCAACTTACCTGCTCTATTCGAAGTCTGCGATGCCCACACTCCTTCTCGCGGTGCTACTGTGAGTCGAACATTTGATAATTGGTTATTGCTAGTCCCTTGTTCCCGATATCCGTATATCCGTATCTATACTATTCGTTTTCCTTACAAATTTTATCCTGCCTAGCATCTTTACTTCCTTTTAATCGTTAAACAACCTACGAACAAAATGAGTAAGGGTGAAATCTCGCTTAGCGAACAATATCCTATTAGTATTCTATGCGATTTTATTGACACATACAATGGAGATCGTGAAACCTTGGCCGCATTTTTAACTAATTGCCAAAATTCATTAAACCTA
This sequence comes from Oligia latruncula, assembly GCA_948474745.1. Taxonomy (NCBI): domain Eukaryota; kingdom Metazoa; phylum Arthropoda; class Insecta; order Lepidoptera; family Noctuidae; genus Oligia; species Oligia latruncula. The sequence goes on from OX419696.1 coordinate 4,599,006, forward strand.
GCGTCCGAGAGTCAGAAAAAATTGCTTTTAAAATATATCTTATCCAAACTGCGAGGTAAAGCTCAAATAGCTTGTTCGAACAAAGTTTTCGATGACTTTGATTCATTACAGTCATTCCTTCGTCAAAATTTTGGTGAAAGGAAACATTATAGCCACTTATTTTTTGAGTTGCAGTCTTGTAGGCAGCAACAAAATGAGTCAGTGTCACAATTCTCCTTGCGCCTGGAAACCTGCCTCACCGACATGCAGACGGAAATTCACAATTCTGAAACTACTAAGAAGGATTTGTCGGGTAGAATTGCAATGACGGAAGACCTAGCTCTCCATACTTTTACTTTTGGCTTACAACCTAATCTTAGTAATATGGTGCGGTGTAGAAACCCTAAAACTCTGAATGACGCTATTAACATCGCGATCGAAGAAGAAAAAATACGAAACTTCGCATTGAAAATCTCTCCAAAAATATCTAAAGTTTGTAGGTTTTGCAATAAATCTGGTCACATAGAAAATGAGTGTCTGAGGAAAATCCGACCTCAGTCACAGCCTCCATTTTCGTCTAACTCTCAACCTCAAACCCCTTCTAACCCTCGATACCAACAAAATTCTCAACCGAATCAATCAACAGACGTAATCTGTAGATATTGTAAGAAAACAGGTCATGATATCTCCCAATGCTATAGGCGCAAATACAACAATTCTAAGAAAAATAATTCTCAGATTCAACATAACGTCACGACTTCACCCGATCAAGTTGAATCGTGGGAAGAAGTCGAGGAAAGTGCGGACGATTTAAACTAAACAGTCGGGTGTCGTTAGCGTGCCGCACTGCGCCCGACCGTATTCAAGGCACAACAAAATCTCATATTACAAACCCACAATGTCACTTCAATTATAATCAATCTAAATCTTTTAAATCAATTTCGACCAATCGACCGGGTAGCCAGCCCCAAACTGACGGTCATCTCAAATCCTATTTGGCTAATCGACAGGGTAATCAGCCCCAAACTGAAAGCCGACCTCTAGGTCATCCGGCTAATCGACAGGGTAACCAGTCCCAAACTGAAAGCCGCTCAAAATCTCGTGTTGCCATGCGACAGGGTAACCAGTCCCAAACTGAAGGCCACTCAAAATCTTGTGTTGCCATGCGGCAGGGTAGCCAGTCCCAAACTGAAGGCATGCATATCTCAAACAAATCCCAACACGTTCCGTTAGGAACCTCTGTGTCGTCGAATCCTAATATTTTACAAACCCAGCCCGAAGAGGAGCCTGTCATTCCAATTCATGAAATTAAATATTACAGGATCTCTCTACCTCACGTACTTCTTAACACCGATTATTCAAATAAACCCCTACGTTTTCTTATCGACACTGGAGCTAGTGTTAGTATTGTCAAACTCAAAAATTTTAATTCTATACCATCCTTATCTAGTGATAAAATCAAACTCAAAGGTCTCAGTGAAGACGACTCTTGTTATGAAACTTTAGGGTCATTCACCATAAATTTCGAACACATTTTGCCGTCAAATTCTAAACTCTATTTTAGTTACACTTTCCATGCCGTCAGTGATAAGGTACGGCTTCATTACGACGGTATTTTAGGTAATGATTTCTTAAAGAAACTCGAATGTGATGTTAAGTATTCTCAACAGTCATTGCTCATTAGAGGACATCTCATACCACTAAATTTTAATAATCCTCTCTATATTATTCCACCTCGCTCCGAAGCGATAGTTGAATGTCCCGTGTCAAATTCCTTAGAAGAGTTAAAGTTTATGAAAGAAGGTTTAGTTCTCGATCATATGTACGCCCAAGGAGTTTACTTAGCCAATTGTGCTGTCTCGGTTAAACCTAATAATCGCGTTAATATCTCAATACTGAATACCACTGAGTCTCAAGTCATATTCAAAGATTATTGTGTTCGTTTAATCCCTTTTGAGAAAGTATCACCTACCTCCCAATTGCCTGATCATGTAAATCTTCAATTTATTAATAGTCTTGATAATACATCATTAGATGGATCACAACAAGTACTAAATCACATCCGAACAGAACATCTAAATCCCGAAGAGACAAAGGTGCTCTTAGAATGTTGCTCTAATTACACAGACATCTTCCACCTCGAGGGCGAACCTTTAACTTGTACTAACGCTATTGAGCATTCGATCAGCACTGGAGATGCTGCCCCGATTCACGCTAAATCTTATCGCTTCCCCGAATGCCACAAAAGTGAAGTCGAGAGCCAAATAAAGAAAATGCTCGATCAAGACATTATTCGTCCTTCAAAATCACCATGGAGCGCCCCTATTTGGGTAGTGCCCAAAAAGGTAGACTCGTCGGGTAAACAAAAGTGGAGGATAGTTATTGACTATAGGAAACTCAACGATGTAACTGTTACCGAAGTCTATCCTATTCCTTTAATTACAGATATCCTGGACCAACTAGGTCATTCTAAATACTTTACTACGCTTGACCTTGTAAGCAGTTTCCACCAATTAAATTTAAATCCCAAGGATGCGCCTAAGACTGGTTTTACGGTAGTAGGAAACGAAATATCTGGGCATTACGAATTCACAAGAATGCCTTTCGGACTAAAGAACGCCCCTGCTACATTCCAAAAACTTATGAATACTGTCTTATCCGGTCTTCAAGGTCTTCACTGCTATATTTACTTAGATGACTGTATTATTTATAGCCAAAATCTCCAATCTCACATAGATAAGCTAAACCTAGTCTTCGACAGATTCCGTCAATTTAATTTAAAATTACAACCCGCTAAGTGCGAGTTCTTACGACACGAGGTTGCGTATCTAGGGCACATAATCACTGACAAAGGTGTCTATCCTAACCCTGATAAAATCAAGGCCGTCACTCAGTTTCCAACTCCTAAATGTCCTAAAGACATCAAATCTTTCCTAGGTTTAGTTGGCTACTACAGGCGATTCATTGAAAATTTCTCTAAGATATCTAAACCCTTAACTTCCCTTTTAAAAAAGGACATCTCATTTAATTGGTCAGGAGAACAAGAACACGCTTTTACTATTTTAAAACAAAAATTAACTACGGCGCCTCTTTTACAATACCCTGATTTCAGTCAACCTTTTGTGTTGACAACTGACGCCTCCAATTACGCTGTAGGCGCAATATTATCGCAAGGCGAAATAGGTAAAGATAAACCTATCGCTTATGCATCACGGACGCTGAATAAAGCCGAGGGCAATTACTCCACCACAGAAAAAGAACTTTTAGCCATCGTATTCGGCGTACAAACTTTCCGCCCCTATCTTTTCGGCTATCGGTTTAAAATCGTTACTGATCATAAACCTCTGGTCTGGTTATTCAATGTTAAGGACCCCGGCTCTAAATTAATCCGCTGGCGTTTAAAATTAGAGGAATATAATTATGAGATAGTGCATAAACAAGGGAAATTAAATTGCAACGCCGACGCTCTATCACGCTTCCCACCTCAAGATGGTAATGACTCAAATCGTCCCGTATGTGCCGTCGACGATAGTAATTCTCCAAACCCTTCAACCTCGCCCTATGATTGTCCTTCGCCTTCCACAACAGAAACTTATGAAAAGTATCTAAAACTTATTAAACAACCGAGTTTTAGTTTCGATACGGTTATTCAAGAATTCAAAGAGTCCCTACTCAAGGCCAAGTGCAAATTAATCGTCTACCCTACATCAATTGATCTAGACGATTCTGTACCTTATTGCAAAGAAATTATAGAATTATCTACAAGTCAACCTAACATTCGTGACATAGAACGCGAACTTTACACCTCATACAACACATCAAATGACAATCATATGTTCACTCATTTATTTGTGAGAGTACATCATTATGACGAAATGTCGTATAAGGACATCTTTAAGCTGTTAGTTGAATACAGAGATATGATAAAATTTTGGTATATGGAAGAGAAAGAAATTGCCATAACCGATTTTTCAGATCCATTCACAAAACTCTCTTATACAAAAATCTACAATATCATAGCTTACGTTTTCCACAATACTGGCATTAAAGTTAACATCTATAGGAATTCTATCCTATTCCCTACGCCTGAAGAGGTTAAACAAATACTTCGCGACAATCACGATTTACCTTCTGCTGGTCACCCCGGCATCACACGAATGTTAGAAAGAATAAAATCTATGTATTGGTGGAAAAATATGCGGCAAGACATTGAAGACTACGTCAAAAATTGCAAATCTTGCCAGATTAACAAACCTTTACGCCAAACCAACCGCGCTCCTATGATTATAAATTCAACCGCAACAAAACCTCTCGAAAAGTTATTTTTGGACATAGTCGGTCCTCTTCCAGAAACCTACGAATTTAAATACAAATTTATTCTAACCATCCAAGATGACCTCACCAAATATTCACAAGCCTATCCATTACAGACATGCTCAGCAGACGAGACTGCTAAAAAGTTAGTTCATTTTATTTCTCATCTCGGTATTCCCAAAATGATCGTTACCGATCAAGGCACTAACTTTAGCTCCGAAGTTCTCAAACAACTCAACAAATTATTTGGTATCAAACATATTCTAGCAACGCCTTATCATCCACAAACCTGCGGTGCCCTAGAAAGGAGCCACTCAACATTAAAGGAATATTTGAGACCCTTTGTCAACGAAAACGCACATACATGGGATTTGTACTTAAACACAGCTATGTTCTCATACAATTCTAACATTCATTCGACTACTAACTACTCTCCGTTCGAATTATTACTTGGTTTTAAACCATACATTCCCAAATCTATCGACACGTTGGAAAATAATACCTATACGGATTACGTTAGAGTATTAAATCATAGGTTATATTATAGTAGGCAGAAAGCGCTACATAACATTCAACATTCTAAAGAGAGGTCTAAACGTCATTACGATTCTCACGCTAAACCTATCACTTACAACGTCGGTGACTCAGTGTATCTCAGATGTCACCACAAACAAAATAAAGCCCTATCTCCAGTTTGGAAAGGTCCATATAAAATTGTTAAGGTCAACGGGAATCACACTGTGACTCTCCTCATAAATCGTAAGCATGTACGTCATCACTATGACGAAATTAAGTTGGCGTCTGACGGTGCAATAACTTGATCTATTTCAAGCACGTTGCTGCGGAGTGTACATGTCGTCAAGTCATCACGCCGATAACAAGCAGTCCCGGTTTATACTTTGATAAAATGATCAACGTTAAGTTCACTAACGACGATTGGAATATAGTTACGTATTTAGATATTAGTAAAATACAATCGCATCTAGATATAGTCGAATCTCTGTTTATCAGAATCAGCTCTTATTGTAAAAATCATAGTTCGTCCAAGATTCAAGTCGATTGTTTAAACGCGTTATCAGCGCTGCAGAGCCAGCATGATAACAACATTAAGAAATATTCGTCAGTTTCGTATATCATAAATAATAATGTGGCAAACATTAAACGGAACAACGAACTTGAACAGAATATCAACAATATGCCAAGGTATTATGAACTCCCCGTAACTCTGTCATTACAAAATATCCACGATCTTATTGACATTTCTAAACTTGTATCTTATTATCATAATAACAAAATAATTGTAGTTATTAGAATCCCGCTCGTCCTACCACAAGTATATAACTTATACCATATTATTCCAATGCCCGTTCCTTAAGATGTCTCGCAACCGAATACCTTCGCGCTTATCGCTCCTAATAGTCCTTACCTTGCAATAACAGTCGATCATATGTTTTACTCGCTGTTGCACACCGTAAACAAGTGCAAAGTGATTCGTGAAAAGTTCTACTTATGTGATTTAGAAAGTGTTTATTCAAGTATCGCGAATCCGATCTGTGAAACTATTCTAATCACGGAATTAGCTAGTAAGTTACCTAACTCTTGTGAGATTAAGTTGTTAAAAGGCTCTATTGAAGTGTTTCATAAAATTAATAATAATAGATGGTTATTTGTTTTATCGGAGCCAGGCAAATGTCATATATCTTGTGAAAATGATGGCAGTAGCTTTGACGAAACTTTATTTGGTACAGGAATATTGTCTTTAACAAAAAACTGCAAAGCCTTTTATAAAACTTTACAGTTTGTGCCATCGTCAAATGTTTTCGTAAATGTAAGCTCACATGTTGTTTCTAATTTCAATCTCGTTGAGGATGACTGCTGTGAGAAGAGTAGAGTCAACAAGTCACTTTCACGTTTACCATATTCAAAATTGAATAACGTTAATAACCTGGATTCTTTATTACACGCTAGTATACATTTAACATCTTTAGAACAAGAATTAAATAACATTGAATATCCGAACCACTTCCAAAAGTACGGAGTTCATTATATGTCCATAAGTTACACATTTTTTATTTTATTCATTTTATACCTACTCTACAGAGGTCGAAAATTAATATGCCCAAATCCAAAAGCCTCATGTTGCATACAAATATTTAATCAATGTAATAACACCAAGAAAGTGAAGAACCACAGTCAATCTCAACAAGCTATTGAACTATCTGTGTTTGAAGAACCTGTTGGGCCTGATTTGTCAACAACAAGGCCAACATCATTAAAACGAAACATTTTAGTAACAAAACAAAATTAACCTTGCTGCTAAATCTTGATTTTCCTAAAATAGATATGATTATAATATACTTAGTTTTTATTAATATGTAACAGTTTGTAAATCTACAATGACGTTCAAATCTTATCTACTGTGAATCTTAAATTTCGCATCTTTCATCTCAGATGCTCCATTTTATTTGGGGGGCTGTTATATCTTATAATACACGCGAAGGCATGTAAACTAATAATGATGACTAAGTTAGTCATTACACGTGGAACCGTCTTTGTCATGTCAGCATTCCGGACTTTGCTACTTTTCTAGAGCTATAGTGCAGTGTGGATTTGAACGTCGTCGCAGACAAATCTTTTAATGTATTTTTTGTCCAATTATAATTCAAGTTATCAATTAATTGTTTTTTTAAAAAACCGTTTCGAGACCCACTCCGTAACAGTACTTCCCATTGACCTAGAATCATGAAATTTGGTAAGAAGCAAGTTCATGTAGCACAAATAAAGAAAAACATCCGAAAACCGTAAACTTGTAGTTACATTACAAAAAATAATAATTAAAAAACTATTTACATACCTACAAACTCGGCGCGCGAATCCTATTTGCACTTGACCGGTTTATTTATTACTACTTGTACTTATTCAAGTGAATAATTGAGAACTTATGCAAGCTAACACAATTATATATAATATTATGTACAAGTTTAAAAAGGGGAACAATCCATTGGACATTTAAAAATACGTCTATAATAGCGATACGGGCGTATTTTACGACAGCGGTCGATGGGACAAGTCACCAAAATTCTGGCAGCATTGCCACTTTGGATGGCAATGCTGATTCTTTGGCCTTAAACTATTTCAAGGCCAAAGAATCAGCATTGCCATGCACATACACGGTCGTGAGAACTTTAATTACACAATTCCTTTTCCTTATTTTCTTGCTACTAAAGAAAACTTACTATGTCATTATTATTCATTCATTCAATTCCTTTATTTCGATCAACAGTTGGATCATACAATACAATAGCATTAGATATCTATACATATAATAAATCTGTAGACGAGGCGTTTCTGTACATTGAAAATAAAAAAATAAAAAATAGTTGGGCTGTTATAGGATAACCAACAGATGCCATTTCTTCAATTTTTGGAATTTTTGTCTGTTTGTCTGTTTGGATGTGACAGATTTTGAACAGGCTCAACGTAAAAAGTACCAAACCAATATGGTTCATATTTATACTGAAATATAGTGTAGAACTCGGAGCAGTGATTAATCTTTGTTTCATCGCAATCGCTTTAGTCTATCAAAAGATATAATCAATTTAAAGCATTCTATAACAATTTTTATTGCAATAAGTGGAAACATGTAACGACATCTATTGGCGCGATATAGTACTAACGAAATCATATTGTTATCTTTAAAACATTATTATGTGTTTAATCACGTCGTAAAGGCTTGCCTTTATGACGAAATAATTCTGATCCTTATGTATGTGTTATTTAAAAAAAAAAAAATGATAATGTTTAAATAAATAATATAAACATATATAATAAAATCGTATATAATAAAATCGTAGGAAAGGCAAAACTGTACATAGAATATATAAAAAAAAATACTTGGGGCGTGATCTACAATCGATATCGAAGCCAAAAATATAGTTTTTAGAATTTTTGTCTGTTTGTCTGTATATATGTCCGGGCTAAACTGCATGGATTTACTTCAAATTTTGCATGAATATTACTAAGAGGTCGGGTCAACTTAAAGGCTACATATTATCACGCTATCACCTACGGGGGAGGAGCTGTGAATCTTTATTTTTCTTACGCATTCTGTGACAGCGTGTAATCTAACGACGCATATTTTAATGTTGTTTTTGAGTAAGTCATGCTATTATCTAGCTTTACACTATAAAAACTTTTACGCCATTTAAGTAACTTGGGCACAGAAACATAGTTTAATGAATGTTAGTAGTATAAGACAATTTTGAAGCAGCGCCATCTATGAGATTTCATAAAAATCAAATCAAGTTACATGTCAACATTTTTTGGAAATTAATAATTTAAATTTGATCATGTTGGTGAGGTTAGTAGTTAGTTATTCTTAAAATTCATAGATGGTAATGTGCATTTTCTTCAAGTTGTATCGTATAGTTCGTTTTGACAAATTCAAGTTCCAACAAAACCCTCAAAATCTTGAGCAGAGTTGAGGAAGACAATTTAAAAAAAATGCGGTGTTAAGTATTACAAAAAAGTTATGTTCATTGATGATGATCATTTCTTCATCAATTTCATGTTGTTAGTACAAAATAAACATTGACTGTTAATACTTTTGTTCGGTATTTATCTGTGTGATTATTGCTTGGTAATTAATATATTTTCATGACGTATACCTAATTATAAACTTAAATTATACCGTGCATCCGAATAATGGCGAATGCGATTTTCTGCGGTTGTTACTTCACACTGTCCGAGGCAAAGTCTTTCGCCTTTCTGAGGACATTTGATGGCGCGGAGTTTCCCACTTACCGCGCAGCCTGCGTAGCACGTCACCTTCTCGACGGTGACCAAAATTGGGCTGACACCCTCGCGGAGGCGAGCGTCAGTGACAGTCCCAGCCGCATGCGTCATCTGTTTGCCGTCATCTTGGTGTTTTGTGGAGTCGCGAACCCGGTAGCTTTGTGGGAGAAGTATCGCCATCATCTGTCTGAAGATTTTCTACGAGCTTTGAGGCGTGCTACTGGAGACGAAGTCGGAGACGGCGAAATGACCACCATACGAAATGACCATGTCGCTTTGTTCTCTTCAGAGCAAAAACAAATTTATGACACCGTCCTTGAAAGCGTTTGGCAAAACCAGGGTAAAATGTTTTTCTTGGATGCTCCTGGTGGTACAGGAAAAACATTTGTTACCACTGGCATACTTGCAGAGGTCAGGAGGCAAGGCAAAATTGCTATTGCTGTAGCGTCGTCGGGAATCGCTGCCACACTGCTTCCGGGTCTGCAAGACAGCACATGCCATGTTTAAAATTCCCATCGATTTAGAGAGCGCCGAAACGCCTGTTTGTGGTGTGTCACGTAACAGCGATAAGGGACACGTGCTCAAGGATTGCTCTCTGATCGTATGGGATGAGTGTACGATGGCCGAGGATCGAGGGCTGACGAGGTGAATGCTTCGTTGAAACGATATTCATTGTGAGAGCTCGGCTTGGCGGCAATGCACGCGCTCAAGAATTCTCCGATGTCCTTCTAAGTCTTGGCGAAGGCACTCTACCAGAAGAGAGAGGTAGACAGGTGGTGCTTCCAGAGTCTCTCGGTAGAGTGGTTTCCAGCTTAGAAGAACTCATTCGCTGTGTGTACGGGGACATTCAGTCGTATACCGCACCAGCAGAATTCTTGGGTGTGTGAGCGGGCCATTTTGACGCCCAAAAATGATCAGGCTGCAGCAATTAACGAATGCATTCTCTCGGAAATTGAGGGGAATGAAGTGGTCTACACCTCGATAAACACTGTTGTCAAGCAAGATGACGCCACACATTATCCCGTGGAATTTCTGAACTCTGTCAGTAAGTGGACTTCCAGCGCATTCAAGCTGAAGCGGTGTCCCGGTTATGCTTCTTCGGAACCTATCTCCTCCGAAGTTGTGTAACGGGACCCGCCTTAAAGTCATCTCGCTCCACAGACACACCATTGAGGCGGAAATTCTTACGAGTTGTGGCGTCGGCGAGGCAGTATTTATACCACGCATTCCGCTCATACCTCATAACTTCCCGTTCCAGTTCAAGCGCGTACAGCTCCACGTGAGTGTATGCTTCGCGATGACCATCAATAAGTCGCAGGGGCAGACACTGAGGGCAGTGGGTGTCGACGTCAGGACGAGTTGCTTCTCACACGGGCAACTGTACGTCGTCGCTTGCTCCCGCGTCATCACACATTTTGGCTCCTGGCAGCATAACTACCAACGTAGTTTATAGGGAAGTGTTGTAAGGTATATATGATACCTTTGAACGTATTTTTACTCTTTTGTTTCCTAGAATGTATTCCTGCATTATTTTCTCTATTTCCTTCAGTCACTCACATATAACTCTTTTCACTTGCTTCGCTTGCAAAAAAAAACTTATATTTTAATGCTATTTTAAAAGTTGTTTACTTTATAATGCTATAGCGACACTGGCATCTTAGGTGTTTTTGGTGCTGTAGAGCCTTCACGCAGACGACGTCGCGGGCAGCAGCTAGTCAAAAATAAGACAAAACACAACACATAATTTCATTATTACTTACAGATAAAATTTGCAAAGTCAACAAATTTTAATTAAAAATTAGAAATAATCATAAATGTTACATAATTTAAAATAATATAAAAATTGTTTAATAATAATTATCATTTATTCAACATTTTAATATTCTACAACAGAAAAGAGGGACAGATAATGAACAATAATGCGTTATGTATGATTATTTCATTTAATTTTTATTGTCACTACATTAATCATACAACAATGGTTATGTATTATGAACGTCGATATTATTTTTATTTTCAAAATGTTCTATAATTTTTGCCAAAGCCTATTTTATTTCAAACGATTCTCGTACTTACTAAAAATCCAATTTATTTCATTCATTGTAATTTGATAAGACAGATTCAATGTTTTTCCTGAAGATTTAATCGAATTATCACCAGTAATTCCGCTCCGTACAGACAGAAAGAAAAATTAATAAAAACGTAATGCACTGGAAAATTAATGAGTCATTTAAAAAATACAAATGTACGCACATAAGGTTGAAAAAGCAGCCCAGTGCGAGTCGAACTCGCCCACGAAGGGTTCCCACCATAGTTCAATATTTAACACTATTTTTTTTTTTTTGCATTTGAATAATAAAATCACGTCTCTTGTGGACGTGTGTCAGAGGGTGCGAAACTTTTGTGAAGAGTAGGTATTCACTAGAAAAGGGTTTTTCGAAATTCCAACCCTAAGAGAGTGAATGGGGGGAGAGTGAAATATCACGCGGATGAAGTCACGGGCAGAAACTAGTCTGAAATAAAATATTTACAATTAAAACGTTACAAAAAAGTTATTTTTAGAAAAAAAATACTGGCCCATTTTTTTAACTCAGATGGATTAAAATGTTGTTTACAGAGCACTCTGTTAAAGGACATCATCCATTTCGTACCCAAAAAGTTTCGTACCAGAAAAAAAAGTACTGTAATTGCCTTAAAGGGACTGTGCGAACGTGCCGTTATGCGCGGCAACTGGGAACAAAATATACGCCCACCCGCGCCCTCGCGCTAACCCGACAGTGGACGAAGTAACGCGAGTCCGTACGCCATGCTCGCGACCCGCTCTTAATAGTTTTGATTGTTTTATATTTACCTTTTACCGTGTTTTTAAAAAAATATTATGAGGGGCCCGTGGCTGAATAGTAACAGCCGCACAGGTCGAACGATAAGGTTAAGCTACGCTTGCCTCGGTTGGTCTGTGGATGGGTGACCATCTTTACATACCGTGACCCCTCCGTGCCTCGGAAAGCACGTTAAGCCGTTGGTCCCGCCTGTCATTCATGGATCTGTGACAGTCGTTACGGGTACTCAGAAGGCCGATAATATTATTTATACGTTTACTGATAAACGTGCGTTCCAATGATTTAAATAGACCCAAAACATAGTCTGAGAATAATTCTTCTCTATAGTACTCTTTTCATATGGGAAATAAAATCCTGAGCATTTTTTACTATCATAACGAAAGTCTACAATTAACCCCCCCCCCCAGCTGCTATTTGAGATTGAAAATGATAAAAATCATATTTTTACAACAAGTGTTGTGAGCGTAACCATTTGGCGACCCCAACATAGTTGGGAAAAGTGTCGGATTCGCACACGAAGGGATCCGTACCACAAGGCAAAAACGCCGAAAAAAACCGGTTTGTTGTATGGGAGCTCTCTTAAATATTTATTTTATTCTGTTTATAGCATTTATGGTTATAGCGGCAACAGAAATACATCATCTGTGAAAATTTCAACTGTCTCACTATCACGGTTCATGAGATACAGTCTGGTGACAGACGGACAGTGGAGCCTTAGTAATAGGGTCCCGTTTTTAGCCTTTGGTACGGAACCCTAAAAAAACAACTTTTAATTGAATATAACATCCCGAACATGTTTTACCTATTACAACATAGATTTAAAATTAACCCCCTGGCTGCTGTGTGAGTTAAAAGTACAAAATATTATATTATTGCTAAAAATATTTTGGACATTCGTTTAAAGACTCAAACAGTTATTAATTCGCTTGTTTTCAGTCCTAAACCTGTTACTCCATGGTATGGCCGTCCGATTAGGACTAGGCCCGTACTGGACGGCGCGTACGTGTTCCACACGCGCTTCAAAGAGATGTCAGCATCATAGTAGGGGACCCTTAGGGCTGAAGCCTGCCGGGTCATGGGATTGTCCGAAAGGGTTACCGCTGGCCCGGAACATAAAGGGCTAAGGAAGGAACACGGATGGGTTTTAGTCAGTAAGAGTCTGACACTCCCTTCCGCTCCACCCAGAGCGGGATTTCATTTTGATGAATTCCTATCCGAAAAAAAAAAGCCTGTTACTCCATGGTAAGGCTAGTTTAAATTTTTTATAAGCTCTCGATCCTACATCAATGACGTCGCTCTCAGTCTAGTTGCTTAAAAAATAAGAAATACATATCAATAAGTAATGTTCTTTAATTTCTAAAGTAATATGGTATCACAGAACAATACAGACGGTCGGATAGAGTCGACCGTCTGTACAACAAGCGAAAACGCTAGAACACCTAGACGCGGATCATGTACAGACGCCAGCATATCAAGCTACCCGAAACTGTCAAATTTTCCCAATCAACTTTGAACCTTATGGTTTAGCATTAAAGTTGAAAATCTCTTAAATAAATTAGACACATTGTATTAGCTTGATGTGCTGGCGTGTGTACAGCGAGTGCAAGCACTCTCTCTACTGGTATTCGGCTGAGATCGCCGTACCTACGCGTCTAAGCACAGCAATTTCACGATCAAGAAATGACGTAAAACTATTAGGAACTCTTTGCAAACTAATTCTTATCTTAATTTAATAAAGTTTAAATTAGAATGATTGTCGTGAGTTTCATAAGACTTTCGGCAATCATCCTTATTTATACCTTACCTTACTGAGATAAGAGTTACATTACAATGACTCACACATTAATAATTTTGCGTTGATCGTTTAAGTCCTGTCTAAGTGTGGATACGCCTGTTTTCGCCCGTTGTATAGAGATGACCTTCTGTGGTATTAACTACTCTGCATTGATGTCTTGTGTGACATTGAAAGGGCAATGACCGACCGCTTCGTCATGAAATGGATAACTGCCATAATATTGTTAAATTAAATTCGTGAAATTATATTAAGTTATAGGTCAGATTATAGATTAAGATAGCCTTTGTACACGAAACACCAAGGTTCCTAAAGTGTTAACAACACTTTTATAACGTGTTTTACGGGTATTGATTAGACCAAATTAAAAAAAAACAACTACACCGGTCAGTTAATTAGTGTGGGTGTTGAATAAAAAATCCTCTGCATATTGTCAAACTACCTCTAATCGCCGGGTTGCCGGAAACTAGGTTCTAGAAGGACATATACCAGTGACTTCATAAATTAATCAATTACTTAAATTAATGACGTCATTATATCCTTTATTGGTGATGTTGCTCAGAAAGGTCAGGTGCGTAGTATGACCAGATGTATGAACATAAACGAAACAAAAGGAGTATGCAAAAAACAAAAAAAAATGTGACCTGATCCCACCATCTCCCTTTCACCGCCGGACTACCAGATGTACTGCAGTGTACTCTTGGTCGATGTACCGACTAGTCGTACTCAGCGTTTCTCGTCTTCACTTCGCACGGCAGAGTGTGGAACTCTCTGCCAGCGTCTGTGATCCTATAGAGGTATGAGGAACAGGGTGTAAAGTTCACTCATATTCTAAAGAGAAGGGAGGATCCTCTGACCAGACGGGTATTGTGTCTGGCGGTCAACTGCGGAACTGCCCGATGATTCATGTCGGGCCGTTGTATCAATACTAGTTGCGCTGTAAACTCTGCTTGCGCGATGCAGGATTTTGCGTGACGTCAGAATGACGCGTTGTTCGCATGTGGCGTTGTAGATACCACTACAATCCCTTTCTCGTATAACCCGTCTTTAAAGCAAGAGTGAATAGGCATCTTCTGTGCTAATAAAAACTTATTATTATTATTATCTTTTAGGCTTGCTCGTTCTACCATAGAGCTTACCATCGCTTTCCACCAGGTCGATCGGGATCGACATCAAGAGCTGGCCAAATCCTCAAAAAAAAAAGGATTGTAGCAGGTGGCGTTCTGTTGGTTTGTTCTGTGTTCTGTATTCTGTCTGCCAACCCTCATGGTAAGAAAGCGTGAGTTTATGTATTTGTATTGTCAAGCGGAACTTCAATATCCCGTGAATGTCAAAGTACTGTGTATATTCACAATAAGCGACAGCAAACCCGTCAAATGTCCTATGGCCCAACGTACGCATATGTATACACGTCTCACGTATATTGGGAATTAAGCCCCTACCTTGATGACTGGCTAATATTTTAATCACACAGAGAGAGAGAAGGCAGATGCTTTTGTCCTCTTCCTCTTCTTAGTCGTTAAACTCTTGCTAGAGAGCTCGTAGTCGATAACTGCGACGACTCGCTTATACAGGAACACTGTCTCTAACGCTGCTGAGGGCTGATGCAAGATGCGATGCTGCTGTCTTATCTCCTTATATTATAAGACGCTCAATTTCCTTTAGGAAGCTTTTATACCGAAGTATAATTAAATTAACAATCTAGCTGTTAGTAATAAAATAATTAACCTCTCCGATAACGGTTTAATTTTATTGTGGCCTTTTAAGTCACAGAAAAAAAACCCTTTTAAACATAATAATCTATATTGAAATTCACAACTGGAAAACTAGTAACAAATGCAAGGCACTTCGTGCACATGCAAGCGAATGCTTTCCATCAATTACAACAATAACTAGAAAAAGCTACTAATGCCAGCAAACGTTTTTAAATATATGTGTATCGCTAATGTAGGCAATTATATTGTGAATGGGAACACGTGAAGTTTATGGTTTTATCGCGGTTGCTGTAATTATGTAATTAGAATTAGAATTTATGGGCTTTAGTCGATTTCTTGAGTTAATTTATTGCATGGTCGAATTGTCGTAGGTTACATGAAGTCTTGGTTTTATGAGCTGAGCTGTTATCGGTGAAATGTATGGCCGATTGTGTATTATAAAATACAATCATTACTACGTCATAAGGTTTTGTAAGCTACGAAACGATTCCTTTTTTCAGTTAGCCTATAAACTGATCCACTGCTGGGCATAGTCCTTCCCGACTCCTTTCAACTCTTTTCCCACGCTACCTCTTTCTGGAACGGGAATAAATTACATTATCAAAGTTTTTTTTTTTATGGGAAAAACAAACTGTCTGAAATGGAAAACAATCCTTTTCGCTCACTTCCAGTACGATAGAAAAGGGAAAGAAAAATATCCATAGCATACGATTGCCAGGTGCAGTGGTGGCCCAGTGGTAACGGCCGCGACTTGTGAGTCGTGGTCGTAGGTTCGAACCCAGACAAGCGCTTTACTTTATGTAAATTATTCATCACCACTGCTCTCAAAACCTTGAAGGAAAACTTTGTGAGAACACCGTGAGGAAACCGGCATGCCCTAGAACCAAAAATTCGAAGACATATGACATCTACCAACCTGGCTGCATGGTGGATTACGGCCCACTTTCACCCACTGACAGAAGACCTGTGCCCCAGTAGTGGGAACATTGTATGTTAATTATGCTATGCGACTTTGGCATGTATTATCGCGGGTGGACGATGTGATGCGACGCGGTGGGTCGTGAGCCGAAATTTCACGCGGACGAAGTCGCGGGCAGAAACTAGTCTATTTATACAGGCTAAGACCCTACCATGTAAGACCTACACAATATATATATAAGATATATCAAATCAAGATTCTAATCAATAAACACACAACTGAATAATTAATATTGAAACCCCAACGTATTTACTTTACCTATACGAAGTAAACATGTTATATATACAGTCACAGGATCATTGTTTATTCGCCCAAAACTATAGTAGCCGCCCCGCGGGGCACAGGATGGGGGGCAGGAGTTGCCAGCCGCCCACGAGGAAGGGCATAGTGCCGGCGCAGGTTCGCCCTGTCGCCGCCACCGCCGCTGTCGCCGCCGCTGTAACTCTAGCTCCAGCGGCGGTAACTGAGGAGGGGGGTGCGATGTCGGAATAATGGTTTCCAATCATCGCATCCTCCAGGCGAACACCAACCACTGCAGAGCGGCCCAGGACCTGCTGGTGCAGGCCATGGCTGAGTGGTCGGTGAACGTAGCGGTGGTCGCCGAGCCCTACTCGATCCCTGGCAGTTGGCTGGGTGACAAGGACGGCTTGGTGGCACTAGCGGCGCGGTCCTCCACAGACTCTCCTCCCCTCTCGCTATTAGAGAGGGGACCGGGATACGTGGCCGCCGCGTGGGGAGAGGTAGCCCTCGTGGGCGTCTATTTCTCCCCAAACCGCCCTCTTCAGGACTTCGAGAACTATCTCGGAGTCCTGGCCGCCGTGGTCGGCAGGGCGGCGCCGCGTCAGGTCTCCGTATTGGGAGACCTGAATGCCAAGTCGGTGACCTGGGGCAACCCGGCCACCGACCCTCGCGGGCGGGCGGTGGAGTTGTGGGCAGCCTTCTCTGGGCTCTCCCTCCTCAACAGAGGGAACGTCCAGACATGCGTGCGGCGGCAGGGTGGCTCGATAGTGGACGTCACTTTTGCCACCCCTGCGTTGGCCGCGCGCGTGCTGAACTGGCGGGTGGATCTGGTGGAGACCATGTCGGACCACCGCTACGTGCGGTTCGATATCTCCACCGGTGGCCCCGGAGAGACGCGGCCCCCCTTGGGGCGGTCAGCGTTTCCACGGTGGGCTCTCACCCGCCTGGACAGGGAGGCGGCGGCGGAGGCGGCGTTCATTCAGGACTGGCTTTCGCTGCCTTCCGCTGGCCTGGACGTGGACACCGTGGCGGGACACCTGAGGGAGTCTCTGACCGAGGTGTGCAATTCTAGCATGCCTCGGTCAGGCCGACCGCTGCCCAATCGGGCGGTGTACTGGTGGTCGGTGGAGCTGGAGGGGCTTCGAGCGGCGTGTGTGGGGGCCAGGAGGGCCTACGCGCGGAGCCGGCGGCGGCGTCGACGAGACCACGCCCACGAGGACCACCTCTATGAGGTGTACATAGAGGCAAAACTGGTCCTCGAGCGGGCCATTGCCGACGCCAGGGACTCGGCGAGAGCGGAGATGCTGGAGGGTCTCGACAGGGATCCCTACGGGAGGCCATACAGGGCGGCGCGCAACAAGCTGCGCCCCTTTGGTCCCCCGGTGGCCGAGACCCTGGAGCCCTCATTCCTGGATGGGGTGGTTCAGTCCCTGTTCCCATGCAGGGACAACTTCACCCCACCAGTGATGGACCCTCCGCGGGGGATGGCTCCGCCAGCTGAGGAGGAAGAGGAGGAAGAGGAGGCCCCTCCTGTCACGGAGTCGGAACTTAGCGCGGCGATTGTGCACATCCGCGCCAAGAAGACGGCTCCGGGCCCCGACGGTGTCCCGGCGAGGGTGGTGGCAATTGCCGCCACCCAAATGGAGGAGCGGTTTCGGGACCTCTTTAGCGCATGTCTTGCGTCTGGGAGGTTCCCGAAGCCGTGGAAGGAGGGGCAGTTGTGCCTCCTTCGCAAGGAGGGCCGCCCTGCAGACTCGCCCTCGGCATACCGACCCATCGTCCTGCTCGATGAGGTCGGCAAAATGTTCGAGGGGATAATCGCTGCCCGCCTAAAGAGCCACCTGCGGAATGTGGGGCCGGACTTGTCGGACGCTCAGTTCGGTTTTCGGGCTGAGCGTTCCACAGTGGACGCGCTGGCCCGCCTTAAGGGCCAGGTGAAGGTTGCGATGCAGGCGGGGGACGGATTGTTGGCGGTGTCATTCGACATAGCCAACGCCTTCAATTCTGTTCCCCACAGCACCATCCTAGAGGCGCTCCGATTCCACGGGGTGCCTCAATACATGCGGCGTCTACTGGCCAGCTACCTGGAGGATCGGGCAATCGTCCTCGTGAACAGGGCTGGCCAAGTCCGGCGGTACGCAGTCAAGGCCGGCGTTCCACAGGGGTCAGTCGTGGGACCTCTCCTCTGGAACGTCGGCTACGACTGGCTCTTGCGGGGAACTCTCCTCCGAGGCACGAGTGTGGTCTGCTACGCGGATGACACTCTCCTCACCGCCCGGGGGGAGAGTTTCAGGGAGGCGGCCAACTTGGCCTCGGCGGGTGGATCCTTGGTCGCAGGGAGGATCCGCCGCCTAGGATTGACGGTGGCGCTGCACAAGACCGAGGCCGTGTTCTTCCACGGGCCTCGGCAGCGCCAACCACCAGACGCCCACATCTTTGTGGAGGGCGTCCGAATCGAGGTGAAGGCCCAGATGAAATATCTGGGCCTTGTACTCGACAGCAGGTGGCGTTTCGGCCCGCATTTTAGCGGGCTGTCGACGCGCCTGCTGAAGACTGCGGGCGCCCTCTCGTGGCTGCTCCCCAACTTGGGGAGGCCCAGCGCGAGATGCCGGCAACTCTACGCCGGCATCTTGAGGAGTATGGCCCTTTACGGGGCCCCTATTTGGGAAGACTCCCTCCACAGGAGGGAGAACGCCGCCGCATTGCGGGCCCCCCAAAGGGCCATAGCCCAGCGGGTGGCGAGGGCCTACCGCACGGTCGGCTTCTCCGCGGCATGTGCTCTGGCGGGCACTCCGCCTTGGGAACTCGAGGCGTGGGTGCTCGCCAGAGTGTATGAATGGACGGCGGGGCGGAGGGCGAGAGGAGAACGCCCAGCCCCGCAAGAGCGGGAGGCCGTCCGGCGGGAGGCGAAGGACGCAATAGTCGTCCACTGGACGCGGGACCTCGCCGCCGCAGTCTTCGGCCGCCGAACCCTCGACGCGATTGGGCCGGTCCTGCGAGACTGGCTCGAGCGGTCGCACGGGTTCCTCTCCTTCCGTCTGGTGCAGGTGCTGTCCGGACACGGTTGCTTCGGATCGTACCTGCACCGTATCGGGCGGGAGGAGACGCCGTCGTGTCACGACTGTGGCGCGGCGGAGGACACGGCGCAGCACACTCTCGAGGTGTGCCCGTCGTGGTCCGAGCCGCGCCGCAGTCTCACCGCGGCGATCGGAACGGACCTCTCGCTCCCCGGCTTGGTCAACGCCATGCTAGGGGATGAGGGGTCCTGGGCGGCAGTCGCCTCCTTCTGCGAATACGTCATGTCCCAGAAGGAGGCGGCGGAGCGCGTGCGGGAGGAAGACCCTCTCGCGGCGCCGCTCCGAAGGCGGAGGAGGGGTCGAAGAAGACGTCAGTATGACAGTCATCTCCGACTCCTCCCAGGTGGAAGCCAGCAGGCGATGGGTGCGGGGGCACCCTCGCCTGTATTGCACAGGCTTCCACCAGTGCCGGACGGGAATGGCCAGGTGTTCCCGGCCATTCCCGTAGCCCCCCAGACGGGGGGACATGCGGGGCCCGCCAGCTAGGCGGGCATGCGCCGGGGGGTTGTGGATGCAAAGGCTGAGCCGGATTCCCATGACCTCCCCATCAAGGCGATGAGGGAACACCGCTGAGTTTTAGTGGGTATACTGCCACCCTGGCAGGGAGTCCCACATACTCCGTCTCTTCCCCCGACGAGCGGAGATGCGTAACGTCATTTCTCAGCGAAAAAAAAAAAAAAAAAAAAAAAAAAAAAAAAAAAGCTATGGACAATAGATACTACTTAAAAGAACAGGGGAGAAGAGGAGAGAAGGAGGAGGTGGTGTGGTGTACTTAATATTATATGGAGCTACTACGCTTGGAGAGCGCACTAGGTTGCAGTTTTGTGACAGAATTTTCTAATAATATTTATTTATCTGACTTTGTGATTAACCGTAAGCCAAGCCAATTTTTTTAAAACTTGCCCGTAGCATGTCACATTTAGATTCAATTATATTATTATTTTTCTTCGTGTACGCTTTTTCTTTGGGTCCCAATAATTGTTTGCTGCACCGGACGACGTCATTACGTCAGCGCCGGCTGTCGCTGAAAGCTAGCGCTGGGGCTCTGTCTTGCATAGGGTCGCAGCATAATGCTGAGCGACAGCCGTTTTGCGTGGACGTGACGCATGTTTCCCCCAACCCTTTCTTATTTTTTTTTGTGTTCCTGTTCTTTATTGCGTCATGTTTACCGCAAGTAAACGTATTGTCTTTCTTTCTTTATTTACCATATTTACTGTGATCTATTGAGCTAATTGCTGTCGTCATTGTTTCTATAGTAGTTCTTATACCCATGAGCACATATACGCTTGTCTAGTGTTCTGCATCGTTCTCACATGCATAATTTTTAACATGAATGATGTAAACAAGACTTTGTAACCATATTATTTTGATTTAAAAGAGTGTCCATGGAGTTTCTTGCCCGTTCTTCTCCATAGGTACCTACGCTTTAGAATGGGCAACTAGCCTCATCTTTCTGACTGGCCGACCCCTTGACAATACAAAAGTGCCTGTAGTTGGTTTAATTGAAAGAAATGCTTTGAGTTTGAGTCGGAATTAACTTTCGACATCGAACAGAAGCACGTAAGCCTCTTCCTATATAATTATCACATTGAAAACCTCACACATTTAACCCTTCTCAGTAACCGAACATAAGTGTCCACTAGAATTATTAACAGAGTCGTTAGAATGGCGGCTTTCGGTTTATATCCTGGCGTCATGTCAGTTTTCTACGAAACCTTAATATTGTTTTACGTTATGCTTCGCTGGCCTGTCGCATTGTTGAACTAGATTACCCATATAGTTAACTTCATTTCAACTTATTTATTGTTGAAATGTTTTGTAAAGCGTCATTATTTATAGCGGAAAAAGTTTGATATAGAACATGCCTTTATGAATACCAGGTTGAATGTGAAACTGCCATAATTATTTACACTTTAAAGATAGACTTTGACAATTACTATAATTATGACTATTACATGGTGATTGCGTAGTGGAGTCTTTTTTCTGGGACCCGATGAACTTCATTATTTAAGTGCCAGCGCAAATTGTGCATCTTATCGCTGCGATTAGACGCAGTTTCCGTCTGTCACTAGTCGTTACGATTACGACAGACGTCGTGCAGAAAGCGATCATTTTGTTTGAGTATTTGAGAGAGACGGTCGTGTTTACCTATCGCATGCGTCTAGTCGCTGCGACAAGTAGCAAGGGTGTGCGACTCTCTGTTACTCGACGTCAAGTGTACGGAGCTTCGAACAAAATATATGAAAAATGTCGCATAGTGTGTGCATGTCTAAGTGCACATGCACACCCGATGACAGTCGCATGCATCAGGTGACAAGATACAACACGACCGTCTCTCGCGAATACTCACAAAAAAGCATCGCTTTCTGTAGGACCTCTGTCTTAACGACTAGTCGCAGACGCAAATGACAGCTTTGCATCTAGTCGCAGCGAAACACCACACTGCCCCTCCCCCCCCCCAAGTAGCGGATGTTGGAGAAAAACCGAAAGGCTGAAGCCTGAGGGGGACATTGTGGCGATAGCCGGCGGTGAAGGTGATGATCAAGGCGTACCGATCAGAAGGCTAATTCCCGTAATTAAAAACGTTCAAAATCTAGTCGCAATCGCATCTCAGCAACATTCAATGTCAAAATTTAAAAAAATATATATATGGATGATTTTAGAGGTATTTTTAACAGATTGAGACTGAGATCAGACACTGAACGTTCTTAAAATCATGTTTACGGGGCCAACATGGCCAGAGAACGTGCAAAATAGAGAGGTTTGGTAGACAAAAAGGCAAGGCCTTTGCCTAGCAGTGGAACACAATGTACGCTAATAAAACAAACGAAACTATTCATGCATTTACCTACGAGTGGACCCAAAAATAGGTCAGAAAAGCCTAGCAAACAAGGAATTAGCAACGACTTTAATGACTACACTCATATATTCTACCGTAAAAGACACTAGGTACTGTACTTAAAGCCTACATAATGCCGCGCGGATTCTAAACTAATTGGTTAATTCATTTAAACTCTACCCTACTGACTTCTGAATAATTAATGCTTACAATTTTCGTTAATATTAGATGTGGATAAATTGGTACTGTTTGAGTAGTTACTGTTTATTGTATTTTGTTGCTGGCTAGGTTTTGGGCATCAACAACAAGCTTTTTTTTTTATTTTTTTGCGTGGTGTATTATCAAATTACTTCTCATATTTATTCATTTTTTTGCCAACCCGCACTGACTCGCGCATGGTGTGTGGTGTGTGAGTTTGCGTGGTGAATTATTGCCTACTACCTCTCACAGAGAAGGCCTGTGTCCCAACAGTGGGAACATTATAGGCTCATTATATATGTTTGACGAAGAGGGTACGCGTCTCTCGTTATCATCAACCATATTTTAACTGCTGCTGCTGTGGGCGTAGGTACTATGGTAGTGTTGGTTATTGCGCAATAGAATAACCGTTTTCAGTTCAAATCAGATTATAATTTACACAATCACAAGCGAAACACACACTGTAAGCACATGACACAACGATACGGAACGCGAGACAGTTTCAGAGCACATGTTGTCCGTACGATGACCAATGATCAAGAGAGGCTCCACACCGCTGGCTGCTCGCTCTCCTCGACTCGCACGAACGTCAGGCTACACTCTGTTGTTCACCACCTGGTGGCGCTGGCGTCCTGAATAATCAAACGAATGATTGACATATTTCCGACTATTTAAAGGCAACTAAGTAAATTCAGCTTAATTTCTATCAAAGCAAAGAGATTGAAAACCCAAAAAAGTTAATTTATGGCTAATACGGCTCACTTTGTCAGCAATACCTTACGTTTCTGCAGTTTACATTATAATTGAATAGTTTGTAATAGTGCCATAACAGTGATAAATCCAGGAGATGCCATATTCCCAAAACAAATGAAGGCACTAAATAACAAATATAGATTTGCAATAGCAAAGACCGCTCTTTTAGCCAAAACCACATTCGAGTTAAGCCCAACACAATGCGTCGCGGATTCTAAACTAATTGGATAATTCATTTAAACAATATCCCGATGGCACAAGATAGATAATAGTACAAAAGGCCAACTCAATACAACGAACGAATACAGGCACACGTATTCATAGGCCTTGTCCTAAGGCGGCCCGTATACTTACAGTAAGTTTGCACAATATAAGCGAATCAGTCCTTGCACTCAAGCGAACCCTTATTAATTCACGCAATAAAATTGACGGCCCGTAAGATTCGATGTTTTCGCGTGGGCAAGACCTCCGTAATACTTATCCTACAGGATGCATTTAAAATATTGTGCAACAAAAATTTAACTCGCTCAAACTTTTGTTCAATCATTGCGCAATATTAACGCCTAACCGTTCAAAAACATCACACTAATATTATAAAGGCGAAAGTTTGTGGGGGTGCGTGTGTGTGTGTTTATATGTTTGTTACTTCTTCACGCTCTAACGGCTGGACCAATTTTGATAAAATTTTGTATGGAGGTAGCTAACACCCTGGTTTAACATATAGGCTACTTTTTATTCCGATATTCCCACGAAAGCGACATTTACGCGGGTGAAACCGCGGGGCGCAGCTAGTTGTGCAATATAGGTAATTGATGGTTTAGTGTTCATACACACGAGCAGCACGTGTCAAAGGCAGAGGTAACTGTAGCCACAGACAAAGTGCCGCTTGTCGCTTGTTTTGTTGCAAGCGGTTCTATGGCCGCCACGGATATCGAGGGATATGGCATAGAGGCGTGGCGCGTGTCGCCTGGTGAAGATCAACCTGACCATGTGTTGCTATGCGCGACAGGCGTGGCGGCGATAAACACCGTTGTCATATGTTTGCATCGGAACGTGTAGTGTTAATTCGTATTTTTACAAAATGCCGAATTGTTCCGTCCTTATTTGCAAAAATAGAGCAATCACAACAAACCTTAAGACAAGTGGCGTGTCCTACCACCGGTAAGTAAAAAATCACTGCACTAATTATAATATTTATGGATTTTACCAATATTTCATTGTGAAATATTTTTGAGATAACAAGAAAAAATTGCCTAGCAACGGACCCATGTCAAATAATGCACTAGTGATGCGTAGCGCTTAGATATGAATATCGATAATTGTTAGTTTTTCTAAATACGAAATTATATTAAGAACCTATTTTACAAGAATTAATACATTTTATTTCAGTTTCCCAAAAGATCCAGAAATTAAAAATAAATGGATAGATGCAACAGGCAGGGAAAATAATTGGTTTCCCTCAAACCAAACTGTAATTTGTTCTGTACATTTTAATGAGGATTGTTTTATGTCGTCCGCGAAAAGACACATGCTTTTTGAGTGGGCTGTACCTACACTCAAATTAAGATACGTATATGAAACCGTAAGTTAACAATTATTAGTACAGCCACGTACAAAAGTATTATGCATGTTTACTAAAAAAAAAACCACAAAATATACTGTGGGAAGATCCTGATCCTGATGATGACCTTAATAAGCTTTATGAACAAGCTTTATTTGACGAGGAGATAGATGTGCTCACACGAGACATCACAGAAACAAATTTACCGGTGATAGCATACACGGCTGGGTTTGTGGAACATGCGCTTGTCAAAAAGTTGAAGTGTAATATCTGTGTATCGGCGTTGCTAGCTACCGAAATAAATCACCATCACCGATTTATGAAACATAAAGACAGAGATGGTCTTGTTTATCCCTCTGAGGATGTAGTAGTAATTTATAAGAAGATGGAAGGGGTTATAAAGAAAACTGTTTTACATAAAAATAAATTTCGAGTGACTTCAAAGTTCACAAAGTCGTTGCTAGTTCCAAAAGCTCTTGGACACTTTGTCATCACCGATGGTGGCGCTTGTGTTGGATCATTCGGTTCCCTACAAAATGGTTGAGCTGGATGGTGCTGATACACGCGTCATGTTCGTGAACGAGCGCCGCGGAAGGTTGAGACTGGTCATCTCTTAACTGCCAAGGCTTATTTTTAATCTTATATTTTGGTTAGATTAAAATTAATTGGTAATTAATTATTAGGAACCTGGTTATTTTAATAAAAAATTTTTTTAATGTTCAATAGGATAATTGAATTTTGGTTTTATCGATAGTTAAATAGTTTTAATTTTACGTAAGAGAGAAACTGAAGAAACGACTTATTTACTTAAATGTCATTTTTTTTTTCTTTTTAAACAAATATAATTTATATTATTACGTGATTTGGTTTTATTTGTTTTAAATACACCACATTGAAAAGCAGAAAAAATAAACAATACTAAATACACTGAAAACCCAAAAACACTTCTCTTTTTTGTAATTGATTTCTATCGATATTTTTATCGATCAAATATTTCTATTAACCCATCTTCCCTAGCTGATGCTAGAATTGCATGTGTGCATTCAGTGACTCTATCTATACTTTCCAGTGCCCGCCCCTTTTGAGCATGTGTGCAATAAGATATCACAAAAGTGTTACGCTTGTTTTCTTGTGTGCGTGCGAAAAAAGCCGCCCCTTTTGATAATGTGTGCCGTTTCTATTTCTTTTGTTTTTGTGGGAGTTTCCGAGGCGGGGAAAATGTGGCGACACTTGAACTTGAACAAATATGCAGTGAAGGCATATCTCCGGATATCTATGATGGCCGCAGTTGCATCTGTCGCCGGCAGCCGTCGATGCATATACGGCTGACGCCTTGTCTCTGCCGTTGGCAACGTGCCGCTCCTCGTGTATATGAGCATTTGGGCCCGCCGGATAGAAAGCGAAGGACGACGTCGCGTGAATACGTGACAGACATTGGTACGGGAAACCGACGAAACGAGGGGTTTGTCGAACAAATGAACGTGACGATTGACGAACTCAAACAAATGCTAGTCGCGATTGCGCTTGTATTCGCTGTGCGTGAAGCGTGGCAGCGCCCCGCGGTTTCACCCGCATAAGTGTCGAACCCGTGGGAATATCGGGATAAAAACTATCTCTCAACCAAATTTTATCGAATTCCGTTCAGTGGTTTTTTTTTTTTACATTGCCCCACACTAGGAATTACTCCTGTATCGAGGGTGCGTTTACAAACATTTAAATTCACATACACAAACAGCCAGACCCGGAACAACTACCTGTAGGCAATACAAATATTTGTTCCGTGCGGGAATCGAACCCGCGACACGCAGCGCAGCAGTCGATCGCTCAGCCACTGCTCAAACCGTGTTGTCATGTTGCCGTGTCACAACACGGCAACATGACAACACGTTTCACTTTTCACATCTAAAACCACAGTTTTAGATGTGAAAAGGTAACATACAGACAGATAGAGTTTCTTTCGAATTTATAATATTAGTATGTATATGGACCCTTCTGTACCTATCTATTCTGTGCCTTTGGCTTCTGAATCATAAATGGCACAACACTACCAATTGCAATTACAAACAAAAACTTGTCTAAACTCAAAGTTGGAATGTTAGTACTAACTCCACTAATTGTATTTCTAATGGAATGGAACTTTTATTAAATAGTGTTTTGAAAGTTTTGTTAATTATCTTCTGTTAGATTGAAGGGCTGCTGCGTTAAAGTTTAATTACGAAGTTTTTGGTATTTTCTGTTAGTCTTATAATTGTGGTTATAGTGCTGCTTCTATTCTTTTCTAAGCTTAGCTAGCCAAGCATACTAAAAAATAATAATACTTTTGCACCTATTAATTGAATAAAAAGTAATTAATAATGCATTAATGACATCATCCGTAGTGCTCTTGTCACCGCCGGAGTGCCAGCTGTTTTAGAACCCAACGGCCTGGCGCGCGACGATGGGAAGAGACCAGGACGGAATGACCGTAATGCCCTGGAAGTTACGCAGACCTTTGGTGTGGACACCCTTGCGCCATCCCATCTTGCACGGTGGGTTGTGCTGGAGCGACTGCTGCAGGTGCAGAAAACCTCAAACGGCGGAAATATTCCAACCTGATTGGGAGTTATATGTTTGAGCCGTTTGGGGTTGAAACACTAGGGCCATGGGGTCCGAGTGCCCACTTTGTTTTTCGAGATATCGCCAAACGGTTAGTCGACTCTTCACATGACCAGAGGGCTGGCCCATTTCATGTCCAAAGAATTAGCATCGCCATACAACGTGGCAATGCTGCCAACCTTTTGGGCACTGTTCCTGTTGACAGCTATGCGGGCGAATTTTTTGATGCCCTATGCTTTTTTTTTACTTATTTTTTCCTATAAATGTACATATTATTATTATAAATATTAGCATCGATTATGTAAATATTATCATGTATGGATTAATAAAATTATATTTTAATAATAAAATTATATAGGGTACCTCAATCACACAAAAAGTTTTCTACAAAGACAATAAATTAAGGCCTCCAGCCAGGGCTTAAAAACTTAAAAACTAAGCGACTACTCGCTAAGGGCACCCCCTTTGGGGTACGGACCTTGGCTTACCGCACAGCTGGGGGATGGCAACAAGGGACAGGCTGGATCTATTTTTTTTTACCGACCGACTCTAACTCTATCCATCTCGTACTAATATTATAAATTCGAAAGTAA
The DNA here is from genome assembly GCA_948474745.1 of Oligia latruncula. Lineage (NCBI taxonomy): Eukaryota > Metazoa > Arthropoda > Insecta > Lepidoptera > Noctuidae > Oligia > Oligia latruncula. Next base: position 4,627,275 of record OX419696.1, read on the forward strand.
CTCTTTCTGTCTGTATGTTACCTTTTCACGCCTAAACCACTGAACGGATTTCGATAAAATTTGACAGAAAGATAGATTGCATCCCGGGGAAGGACTTAAGATAGTTTTTATCCCGATATTCTTACGGGATCGACACTTATGCGTGTGAAACCGCGGGGCGCTGCTCGTAAGTAATAAAAATTTCATCATCATAATTGATCAAACGATTTAAATAGCCATACATCAAATGCGATTAGATGCCAATGATTTTAAGTATGCCACTATTACAGTACCACAGGGAATGGCATTGCGTAATGTCGGTCGAGCCAAATGTGCACAATGACTCCGATATTAAACCGTTGTGATTCTGCCCGGGATTTGGGCATGCATTTTATCGGCACACTATTTTATAGGCACTTATATCTATTTATATGGCCGGATTGAAATATGAAAACAGTCGGTTTGGGGATCTCTTTGTTGTTGTGTTTGTATGTGTGTAACAGAGGGTGTGTCCATGTATATGGTTTTGGCAAAGACTTGAGCTCAATGGCGTATTCAAACGATTTATGGTATATGTAGACAGACTTTAATTTAGGAATATGATATTAAAACTTGACTACCTCGTTGATCTGATTTATTCCCATCTGATCCCCTGAACATGAGGTCCTGGGTTCGAACCCCGGGTCGAGGTCAAAGTGTTATTGGGTTTTTACATCTGGAATTTATCAGTAGCAGCCTGGAGTCCTGGAGAGCAGTGGTGGGCCAGTGGTAAAGGCCCCGACTTACGAGTTGTAGGTCGTGGGTTCGAACCCAGACAGGTGCTTTATTTTGTGTAAATAATTTCATCACCACTGCTCTGAAAACTGTGAAGGGAAAAATCGTGAGGAAACCGGCATGTCCTAGAACCAAAAATTCGAAGACATGTGACATCTACCAACCCGCACTGGGCCCGCGTGGTAGATTACAACCCACTGCCTCTCGACTTTAGCATATCTGGGTTCCCAAATATATATTTTGAATGGACTCTTATATAAAGACGAGTTAAGAGGAATTTCAAATTTCTATAGAACACTTATTTTTCTCCTAGCTCGTCTTTAAATCAGTGTCCATTCAAAATATATATTTGGGAACCTAGATATTCTGTAATCCAATCTGAATAAATACACATTGAGAATATGTTTGATTTACAAATTATTTTAGTATTACGTTTGTATGAACTACGCATGCTCCGTCGGTCGGCCCCATAAATATATTTTTCATTTGACAATTTAGGTTCATTATTATACCTTAATTTTCGTCGTTGATTTTCCAATTACCATTGAATAATGTTATTCCAACAAATTATTGTTGAAGTGGTTTAAAGTGGTAAGATTAAACTTGAGACCTTCTTAATACAGATGCATGTGTTACTAATTCCGCCCGTGTCTGTGTTTCCGTTTGTATTTCTGTTGTGTTTGTGTGATTGCGTAAGAATTTAAATTGAACGGGGTTTATTTCTCAGACCTAGAAGATGGCGAAACGAGCTTGATTCCTACAGAATAGAATAATTATTTATTTGTATAGAAAGTATGTACAAAAAAATGCAGATGTTTTTTATAATTAGAGACAGTGTTGGTCCACACTAGCTTAATACAAAGAAGAGTGAAATGAAATGAAATGATTTATTTTGTAAGTAGGTTTGTACAAACACTTTTACACGTCAATCATGTTTTTTTTTTTTTTTTTAAACTAGATGAAGTCGGCGTTTCCTATCTGACTACTCTGAGAAGAAAGGCCGAAACAAACTCAGAGGTCACAGTCTCTTATAAAGTCCAGACATAATCTTGGTCAGGTTATATGAAGACCATGTAGATCGATGTCTGAGGTGGTCTTTTGAGGAAAGAACCACACAGATTGAGAGGACCTGTCCAGTCAGTGCACGCATTTGTCAAAAATCGTGCAGCTCAACTCAAGACTTAAGGAGCTCAACGATTCGACGAACAATACCAAAGAAAGGACATTTGGGTAGGCCACATAAATTACTCAAACTGCCAGACCATGAAAAAAAACTAACAGAACAGAGAGAATAATAAAAAAAATATATATATGTAAAATGACCCACATCGTCTTCACATTCACAATGAAAAAATGAAAAAAGTGGAAAGGAGAAAGGGAGACCTTTGCCTTGCAGTGAGATAACCAAAGCTAAAAATTTAAAATCAAACATATAATCATTTTCAAAGCAAGAGTGAACAGGCATCTTCTGGGCACGCTCGTTCCATCATAGACCTCATCTATCGCTTACCATCAGGCGTGATCGGGGTCAAGAGCGGGCCCATTTAGTAAAAAAAAAAAATAAAAATAAATAAATAACCTCCTTTGGAAGTCGGTTAAAAATAATAAATAAATAGGGTTTTTTTTTACAATTTCTTCACTTTTGGAACTTTTGGCGCTGTTGTTTGTGATACAAGGATCTTTCATTAGTACAGACACAAACGTTACACTTATTTCTGGCATATTCTATTTTTACTTGAAAAACTGTTTTAGTGAACCGTAAATAATTGTTTTTTCAGAAATAAATTATTTACAGTTCAATTCGTTTCAATCGAGTATTTAAAACTACAGTTACTTTTATGGTAAGTACAAAACACCTTTCACATTAAAATTTAAAAGCTTTTACCACCCCCATAGACTGAATTAATGACACACTCATTACCATAAGCCCTGCATCACTGCGACATAAAATACCCCATGGCGAAACACCAGGGCGATAAATCATGATACCTACCATTTTTATCGTGGAGCTAAAATTTTTAAACACTTATGAATAAAACATTTAATTTTCAATGGTGTTAGATCTCTAGTGGAAAGTTTAAACGATTTACGAAATTGAACGACTTTGTAATAGCCTAATGGAGATAATTAGATTTTAGGTTCAAACGTTTCAGCCTTTTACAATGTGATCAACGAAACAATATGGCCCCACCATATTGTTTCGTTGATCACATTGTTTGAAGATGTTTTGAAGAATGTTTTAAGATGGTGATTGGAGTTCTGTTTTCTTTTGAGTACCTTCATTTAGCGAAAAATGATAAATAATGTCAACTTTGAAACGTAGAACGCCCTGAAGCTAAGTGGAACGATGATCTTCGAAGGGTGGTGGTGTTAGCAGCTGGATAAGAGTTGTCGAAAAAAAGGTGGGTTTATATCCAGCAGTAGATTTCTGTAGGCTGATGTTGATGATAATGACCAACTTCATGCAACGTTTTATTATTCTGTACCAGTAATAAATATGTTAAAGTTATTACAAGACTAAAACAGTAAACAATTAAATTATTTATTTGAAAAAATCTAAAATCTACGCTTTTATCACGCACTAAAAATTATAAAATGACTTGTACTATAGTACGACTAAGTTAGTCTTAGTTAGTTACGATTATTATTACCTATACATCTTACCTTTGCCAATATTTTAACTTCATGCATTGTAGAGAAAATGCAAACATATAGATACCTTCGGTAGTTAATAGTGACTGTTTCGAATGAAAAATACGCAATTTAATTACTCGATTTTTTACGAGAACTTTGGATTTTTCGCAAATATAAAAGCATAGCTTTTCAAGCTTACTACCAGTCGTTGCTAAATTACATAAGTTTCACAAAGGTCCTGAATGCAATGTTCGGTAAGTAAAACAATGACTTCTGCGCATTAAACTGTACTAGTTTCTACTTTTAGAATAAAATGAATAATAAAAACATCATGACGTACAAACTCGTGTTCTAGTAGCTTTCTATAGAACACGTTAGACTAGGGTTGCCAACTTTTTCTGGAAGAATTAGTGTGAATACGAGTATTATTCCAAAATAGCAGGTTGATGTAAAAAGAGTATTTTAACGTGCTTTATACATAGATTATAAAGTACATTTACAAGAAAAAGAGTACAGTACTCTATTTTAGACTACGGTTGGCAACCCTAGATACACTCACATTTTTTCTCTTTTTTTTTAAAAGTCGTATTACAAAAGTTTGTTTGTTAAAACGAGTATAATAGTCACTCCGAAAGTTTTTCTAGGAACTGAAATTCACGGTGTTCTTACATAACAAAAGAATCTGTGTTCTCAAAACTTTGTTTTCGAAACTTCCTTAATAATAGTAATGTAATATTTTCTGTGAAGGAATATGTACAAGACTTTCGGTGGAAATCTTGGCCGTTATTTTTTTTATATACTACCACTACATGACTTCCTACATAAAAATAGGAAGCCTCCAAATTTTTTTTCGAACGAAGCTCCTTATCGTTTGTGTTACTTTGACACTAAACTTGGCAAATGAGACCTAGACGTTTTGTTAGGGTTCCGTACCTCAAAAGGAAAAAGGGAACCTTATAGAATCACTTCGTTGTCCGTCTGCCTGTCCGTCTATCAAGACACTTTTTCTGAGGATCACGTGAAGTTATCAAGCTGAAATGAATGTCAAATACTCAAGGCTGCAATCCCTTGAAGCAGTGATAAAATAAAACTTCTAAGTTAACGCAATCCAAAGATACGGGCGTTTATGCCGCATATTTTGACATGAAATTTCACGCGGACGAAGTCGCGAGCAGAAGCTAGTAACCTACAAAAAATTCACCGCAGAGGGCTCAGAATCATGTTTCGAATCCATGGTAACTAATTGCACATCGATGTCCCAGTCACTCTGTATCGTTAAACACAACCTCCTTTCAGCTTCACCGTAGTCGGCTAAAACATGCACGAGTTGAGATTATGTAAGAAGATCCGTGAGTGGTATGTCTAGCCAACTTTACTATGTAAACTGAGTAAGCCAGGAATTAGATCGCTCCATAACTTTGCTAGAAGATAATATAGGTATAACCTCTCGGTTACACCCGTATTCAAGTTGTTACCTTCACTTGTTTTCAACAGGAGGCCTAAAAAGCCACTTTGGCAGAATCATAAAAGGATAACATTATGAATCATAATATGGCGAAGACAGTCAGTGTTTTTCTTTTTTTTCGCTGCACTACGTAGGTATAATCAAAGAGATTGGGATTTGATTTGGATTGGATTGATTGGTATTTTAGAACAGAAAAAAAATACCTGAAAAATCCTTCACCAATGGGATTTGATACGATTAATTTAACAGTTAACTGTCCATTATGATTCATAATGTTATCCTTTTATGATTCTGTCAAAGTGGCCTTTTTAGGCCCCCAGGGCTTAACATACTAGTATATAAGTACTAACATAGGATATATTGTTACTAACATCTTTTATGTATTTTTTGTTTTTGTCAGTGTGGAACTTTTGTTGTCTGTCAAATAAATAAATAATTATTATTATATCCTTTATTAATTTACATGCCTTATTTTATTACATTTTTAAATATTTCTTACAATATAAAAAATAAGTACTTATAAAAAACATTTAAAAATATAAAAAAAATATTATTAATAATAAGGATTTGTTAAAAAAAACATGTAGAGTATAAGATATCAAAATCTACCTAGCGTTTTCCCAACTATGATGGAGTCGCCTTCCACTCAAACCTGATGCAGCTGGATTCCATTCACCACTGCTCTCAAAACGGTGAAGGAAAACATCGTGAGGAAACCGGCATGTCCTAGAACCAAAAATTCGAAGACATGTGACATCTGCCAACCCGCACTGGGCCCGCGTGGTGGATTACGGCCCACTCCCTCTCACTGAGAGGAGGCCAGTGTCCCAGCAGTGGGAACATTATAGGCTGATTATGGTTATGGTTATGGACTGCCTATCTGACCTCCACAATTCAGTTGCTTGGTAACACGATACGATCAGGGTGCTGCTTTCTTTGAACTAAATACGTCAAAGTCAAGTTAAAGATATTTTCCAAAACAGCCGGTCGATTCTGTAAAAATCTCACCGTGAAAACTTATGTGAAGTGAGTTTGTTTTTGCTAGGAATTGACACTATTGACAGCTCACTCCACGCTCACCTCACCTAAGTTTCCACGGTGAGATTTTTACAGAATAGCACCGCTGCACACAATTTCTGAACACTGATAGGGAGAAACATGCCACTGAAGACAGCCTACAATGTGTTAAATCCTAGACAGTGACAGGCCATAAGCCTTGTCTTCCAGCTTGGTAACCTGTTATGTATAGCAGCTTACGGGCTTCAACGATATCAAGACTTGGACACATGGAAGAAGCTGTTGTGTTGGGAAAGTATGGGAAATAAAGATAATAATAATAATAAAGATAAAGATAATAGAAATAAAGAAAATACAAGAAAGAAAAAGAAAGGAAAAATAAAGGACGAAAGGAAATAGGAATTTGTGCTTGTTTGATGCTGAATGAATCATCATATGAATACTTATTAGACCTACGCATATAAATGTGACCTGGTCTTTTAAAACATTTTTACAGATTTTGTTTTTAAATAGGAAGTTTTATTTGCAACAGTTCGACTATTTTTTTCTGTCTGACCTAAATAGCTGTGTATATTTCTAATCAAAATTCAATCGCGAACAATTCGTTCTGGTTTTGTTTCGTCAAGTTTTAAGACTGCGAAAATTACTTTTTAATGGTTGGTGACGATTATTTAAAAAAAAATTGCTGTTCCATAAATTTTGCCTAGTATATGGTTATTTTTAATGAAACAGCTGTTATTTTTATAAACAACGAAAATTTTCTACGCCAGCAGGTCTAAAATTATGTGCTAAATCCATGTTACACCCTGTATAATGGTCTACTTGTTACACACGTAATGACATATTTAACTTTAAAAACACCGGCCAAGTACGAGTCGGACTCGCACACGAAGGGTTCCGTACCACAAGGCATAAAACGTCGAAAAAAATGTTCCTTTTATACCCCTTTAAATTTTAACTTTATTTTATTTGTATTATTTGTTGTTATAGCGGCAACAGAAATACATCATCTGTGAAAATTTCAACTGTCTAGCTAGCACGGTGCATGAGAGACAGCCTGGTGACAGACAGACAGACGGACAGTGGAGTCTTAGTAATAGGGTCCCGTTTGTACCCTTTGGGTACGGAACCCTAAAAAGAGGCTGTGACGTCTAAGTTTGTCTGGATCTTTCTTCTCAGAGTAGTTCAAAAAGAAACTGCGAACTCGATCTAGTTTTAAAACAATTGAAGGAGCACACGTAAAAGAACCTTTTTTATTATTGTGATTTATATTGTAGGTATACAGTGTGAGTCTTCATAATGTGCACATAACGAAATGAGGGAAACATAGCTTAATTTTATCGACGGAAAAAATATTTGAAAAAATAAAAAAATATTTAAAAGGATCTTTACCTGCTAAAGTATGGTGATTGCAAGGCCTTTCTTTAACAGTTGCTAGGAAATGTTGTGATTGAGTTATAAACATTGTATTTTTACGTTTAGAAATCTGATACGATGGAGAATAATTTAAAGTAATAAAAAAGGGAAGGTAATCGGGGCTTTTATTGAGTAATTTTACAATTATTGTAAAAATTTATAAAAAAATATATCAGATTTTTGTTAAAAAAAAACCATAATTCTCAATTGAGGGCGATTGTTTACACAGGAGTCACAGCAGCGAACAAGAATTTTAAAAATGCTACAAAATTGTATTTTATTTTAGATTTTTTTTAATACTTTTTCCGTCCATAAAATTAAGCTTAGTTTCCCTCATTTCGATATGTGCACATTATGAAGACTCACACTGTATAATGTGTATCCTTTGTTGGAGATCCGAAATAAATAAAACATAATTTATTTTTGACGTGTAAAAGTGTTTTTATAACCAAATTAAACACCATTGATAAATATCATGTATCATTAACAAATTAATAATTTATTATGACAGTTGAATAACCACCGATTGAGTAACTGAACTGACTTCAAATAACTTGATTCCGAAGATTCACTGTAGTTGATCCAGCTTGAACCGATCTACGCAAACTTAGTTTGTAACTGAGCCATATTGCTTCATGACGAGTTATTTAACGGAGACTGTAAACCGGAAATCGTTGCTTAAAATGCTTCTGAGGCAGAAATACTGTTTATGTTCCATTTTTAAACAGGTAAGAAGTGGGCTTTTTCTTTTTCAGGACTCACGTCATGAGGATCTTGCTCGAATATTATAATTTCCATTCTTTATTTTCGTTTCGACACGAATAATATGAGAACAGCACATGGCCTTGGTAAAAATATGGCCAGGCACGGTGGTCGGGATTGACTGCCCAGAGAACGTTGAAAGAGAAGTCAGGGAAACAAATTTTTAAGCAACATGACTACCAACTGAAACTGTCATTCTTTGACAGTTGTTCATAATAGCTTAAATACGGCAAATAAACGTAGGGAGGCAATTTGTTTAACAATGAATTTCCTTGACGATAAGACCGCTCGTTGTGTCACCGTAACATTTCTAAATTTATATCTACAATTTCTAAGGTGTGCTTAATAAAGAGTATTTTATTAAGGTATCTGTCTCTTTCTATCTACGACAGCTGACAATTGATTCTCATTTTGAATTCCGTCACTCATGTTTTGTTCGGTATTTCTTTGTTAAAATTTTAACTTTTAATTAATGTAATTATTTTTAATTAATTTGATTGGATTATTATTGATTGTATTAATATTCATTTATTTGATTTTATTATTAGTAACTTATTTGATTATATTGTCATTTTTATCACTTTGATTACCTAGTAAACTATGTAAGTGCTGTGCACGTGCACACCTATAAGTGATATGTTCACTGTAGTACTTTATAAAATAAGACTACGCTCTCGTGAATCAGTCATTGGATGCCATAATAAATAAATAAATAAATAAATCTATCTTGACTGTATATTAAAATATCATCACTTGTGGAAGCTATTTCAAAAACATCAAAGAGAAGGAGGAAAACAAGGAGTGAAACTCACTGTAAAATTTTGTGTATAGCTGTTACCCGGAAGCTTTCAAGTTTCGAGTGGATAGGTTACTTCGCTCAACATTTCTAAGCATCAAAGGTAATGTCCGCATTTTTAAGAACGTTTGCATAATGCGTAATCTGTCAAAAAATACTCTAATTAAACCAACAATAATCAAAATATTTTATTTCATATAAACCTACATGGGCACTTATGAAACGTCAGAAGCTAGGTGCACGGTTCCAATTGGTCGTTTCCTATGGAGAAGAGCCGGCAAGAAACTCCACGGTTACTATTGACAAGTGTTTGTCATTTATCGTTGCTAAAATGAGATTAATTTTAAACGTTTTTAATTACGGGAATTGATTGACCTTGAGGTGAGACAGTGATCAAACACGAGCTATCTAATCTAATACATAACATACATACATAATCAGCCTATAATGTTCCCACTGCTGGGACACAGGCCTCCTCTCGGTAAGAGGAAGTGGGCTATAATCCACCACGCGGGCCCAGTGCGGGTTGGCAGATGTCACATGTTTTTGAATTTTTGGTTCTAGGACGTGCCGGCTTCCTCACGATGTTTTCCTTCACCGTTATGAGAGCAGTGGTGATGAAATTATTTACACAAAGAAAAGCGCCTGTCTGAGTTCGAACCTACGACCTACAACTCGCAAGTCGTGGCCGTTACCACTTGGCCACCACTGCTCTCTAATCTAATAAATATACCTATTTTAACTAAAAACAATTTATTGCTAACGTTAAGTAGCAAGTATTTGTAACGGGGAGCACATCGCTTGTAAAGGCTTTCGCGTCGCCAATGACACGGAAAGTGGGATGGTACGAACTATACAAATCTGAGAAGGGTTCTGTTTACGTTGACGTTTCGTATCTTTTTTTTTTGTGAAAGTTACTCTTTTTGCAATAGCAACCTTAATATCAGCGTTGCGGTATTTATTTTTAAATATCGCAGCATTATGCTGAGTAGGAACCCATAAGGCCTCGTGCAGGTCTCTTTTTTCATTATTTTCTTCGTTTTAAATGTTCCTTCTTTTATTGTTTGTATTTACTTTGCGTGGCCTAAATCAAATAGTTTTGATTTTTGTTATTAAATCAATTAACCTTTTGACTGTCCCATCAAAAAATCAAAAACGTGCCCTCGGCGTCAGTCTGTCATGTAGTCGAACCGACGACATCTGTACATGACTATGGCGGTCAAAAGGTTAAGAGTCAACTAGTTACTCTTAAGATAAAGATCCACAACTAATATTAAAATAATTCTTTGCTCATTGCAATTACAAATTAGTTACGTTAAAATGGTTGGTGGTCAATGCACCAGTAATGAACTATACTCTATAGTACCTACCTGGAAAGTAGAACTAATAATTTTTACGCAGGAGCCGCGAGTACAGTCACGAGCATAAGTATGTATACACTTGGCTTTGTTCAAAGGCGATTTTCTCCTTTATTTTTGAATGAAATTTTATATTATTAGAAACATAGTATTTTCGAACCCATAGGTTTATGTTAAGTGTCGTATTTCAACGTTGCATTAGTTATTTCGTGAAACAATCGTAATTGAAAGTTGCCAAGTGTTGACATATTAGTGCTCGTGACTGTACAGTAAATAGTAAGAAGCCATACAATATGTACCGCTCGGCGGTTTCTGATGTTTTTTGAAAAACAGTCTACTGAAATGGAAATGCAGGGTGGTAGGTACAGACACCAGCACATCAAGCTACTACAATCTGTCAAATTTCTTTAATAGATTTTTTACTTTATCGCTAAAGCATATGGTTCAAAGTTGATTGGGAAAATTTGACAGCTTCGGGTAGTTTGGTGTGCTGGCGTCTGTACATCGGCGCGCAACCTTACTAATCCCCCTGCGTTGAAATGTGCTAAATTCAGGTTTGCAAATATTCCTTAACAAATACAGAAATTGAGATCTATCTGCCAAAAATAAGTACAAAATATGTACACATTAGTTATATCAAAAATCCAGTGAACTAACAACTAACATCTCAGCAAAATTCAATAAAACCCAGCACTTAAATTAATATAAAAATATAGTACGGACATAATCTATGTGTTCCGCGGGATCGCTCCTGCAATTTTATCGTTACCTTTCTCCTTTCTCCGACTTTCAAAGGAAATTCATTAATCAGCCATCTTTAGAAGTGTCTGTTTGAATATTTTGTATGATATTCATTAATGTTACCCTTCTCACGTTTCGAATAAGTTCGTCAAATGTTAACTAAGGTGCGTGTGTAATATTCAGGAAGATTGTTCGACCTGTTACTGTGCTATTTACTCTGTGGAGGCACTATTTGGGGAAAGCTTTTAAATATTTGATTATGTATCGGGTCTTGATTTATTAATGGTTGTCTTGTCATGTTTGTAGCTAACAGTACACGTAGCTTCTAGATTTGGTAGTAAAGTGGATTAGGTTACTATATCGTATATCGTATCATCATCATCAGTCTGCCTAGCTTTTTCGCCTTTTCGGGTCGGTTTCCAGTCTAACCGGATGCAGCTGAATACCGCCTGCCTATCTGACCTCTACAACTCAGTTACTGGGTAATACGATACCCCTTTGTAAGACTTTTGGGGTTCTGACTACCAGTAACGACTGTTAAATGAGTGACTGAATTAATGATTGATCGAGTGAAAAGAAGTAAAAAAAAGGAAGATGGCGTTTCGGGAGAAATAAGAAAGACGTGTTGAGATGTAAAAAGTGCATTTTTTTAAATAAACTGTTGTTTTGTGCTACCCTGAAGTTTTCCTGGAGATCCCCACACACTACATAATTTAATAAATTTAAGGCTCCTACAAATAGGCGCGACACGTGATAAAATCGCAACGAGCGGTGCCTTTGTGTCGCGCGCGATTATATCGCGGGTCGCGCCTGTTTGTAGGAGCCTTAAGGATATATGAAGACTTTGAAAGTTCTGTCAACTTTTGTGTACTCTCTTCCAAGCTATGCCTCAAGCGTAGAGGAAGTCTCACAGAGACAGGACTTACATGACCATTTATGATTCCTCGAAAGTTATAGCAGTTTTACTTCGTAACGCAAAAGTCTGCAACATCGCGCGGCCATCGTTCCAGAACTATCCCTCTAGCTGCAGCGATGTTACTGTAAAACAATTCGAGAATTACACTACATCCTTACTAATATTATAAATTTGAAAGTAACTCTGTCTGTCTGTCTGTATGTTACCTTTTCACGCCTAAATCACTGAACAGATTTCGATAAAATTTGGCAGAGAGATAGATTGCATCCCGGGGAAGGACATAGGATAGTTTTTATCCCGATATTTCCACGATATCGACACTTATGCGGGTGAAACCGCGGGACGCTGCTAGTAACACATATTGTAGAATATTTAAATAAAATTGTTAAAGAAAGAAAGGAATAAAGTACATTTATTTGCACATAACATGACGCATAAAATAAAAATACAAACGCAAATAAAAAACACACACATACACATAAAATTACGCCTGTAATCCCTCAAGGGTTAGCCAGAAGTGTACCTAAAGTTTTTAAGTCTCGTGTAATAGGGGTTGAGACTATTGCCATCAACTGGGCACGAAACCAGACTCCGGGATGCTACTGAGAAATTCCTGATGGAAAAACCCAATAAAACCTTACCCGACCCGGGAATCGAACCCTGACCACATTCTCACCAGTAGCGCTTGCAACCACTGGACCAATGTGGCAGTAAAAAAAAAACAAATCGGTGGAAAACATGTTACAAGATGGTTTCGGCATTGCTCCACACAATTACGTCTAAAATTACAGGAAACGCTAAACCCCAAGATTTCGCAAAAAATAGGGTGCGAAGTAAAAATATCATTCGTCGTCTCGGTCTACTTTAGAAACTCTTAATTTGAATGTCTTCCTGTTTCATACTTTCTTAAGTACTTCGAAGAGTTTCCCTTGTGTTTCGCAACGGTACCCTAAAAATAGCGTCTCCTTCGATACTAATACAATTTTCTGCTCGACTGCTCACAGTTAACGAGAGGTTCTTAATTTGACGTGCTCGATATTTTTTTATTGTATGCTGTTTACCGGTAGTTCAACAAGTTCTTCATGTTATTGAGTGCTTTTTTTTTAATCTATTATATTGTGTTATATGCTGCGATCATAAATCCTTTTGGCAATTGCGGTTATTATGACAGTTAACTTTATTTTATTATTTAGAAAGAAAGAAAAATATTTTATTTGCGATACGCATAGGAAATGCAAAAAAAAAAAAAACATTAAATCTAACAAAATCATGAAAAAAAAAACATTAAAACTTTTAACTTTATGTAAGACCAAAACTAACAAATTAGTGAAAAAAAATATATATGTAAACATCGAAATTGAGAACCTAGTCCTTTTTTGAAGTCGGTTTAAAATAAGACCTGTGCGAGGCCAAAAAGGCTCCTATCTCAGCAGAAAAAAAACAAATACCGCAGCGCTGATATACTGATTGATACTGAGATACTGAAGATTTACTACATGTATCAATCGCTTAACCTAATGTAGTTAATAAAGTCATATAATTATATTTAAACAGACTTACAACACAAGTTTCCACAATAATTATTTATCCGTGAAATATTTAACCATGGATAGACTGGAAGTTAATATCGGCCTGGTTAGTAAGAGGCTAGGCGGATGATGATGAAACAACAAAAAATAAATATTCTGCTTTTTTCAGTTCAGTTTTTGCTCATATTTTTTTCATAAAGAATTATTGTTCGAACATATTATGAATGTTCCGAAAAAATTAACGACAAAAATTATGATATTCTCTCTATTAATTGTCCTATCGCAGGTATGCTGGAAGAGATTTCTTATGAAATAAGCATCACCTTTGTACCTATTTTTCTGTTCTGTTTTACTTGTCTGTTTATAAGTGTGTACATAAATGGTTAAATAAATAAATAAATATTGTAATCTCCGAATTCAAAACTCAATGTATTATTTATTCATTGCGCGTTTTTTTTTGTACTCTATAAAATTGAAACTGCACATTCTTTGTTAAGTAAGTTAATTGAACCTCTAATAATTCCCATTTTGCGCTCCTAAAAATATTATTGAACACTCTAATATAATGATTGTGCCTCTTTTTTTGAACCTTAAAAAAATCCTATTTTAGGGTGCTAAAAATGCTAAATAGCCAAGTAACTGGGACCGATTGGGATGTTGTTCGCGTTTTGTCACAGTTCCAACCTAACCTAAGCTGTTGGGGCAGATATCCTAGCTGAGTTTCTGCGACCAACTGTGAGAAAACGCCAGAAAGCTAAAAAGATGCCTAATCATTTAAAAAAGTGTGCAAGATTAGAAGCGCAAAAGTTTTTAGAGGTTCATTAATTTAAAAAAGTATTCACTTTTAGAATGACAATAAGTTTTTAGACGATCAGTTAAATATTTCCCTTTGTTAAGTTCTTTTTTTCGCGATACGTGCAATGCAAATATGTGCAACACTTTGGCTTTAGTGTTCGTTTTGAGCCGTGTTTGAACGTCGTGTTGACTTTTAGTGCAAATACGTGCTCTTTATTTGATCAATGGATAGGCACCTTTTTTGGATTCATCATATTTTATGTAGGTACTGCAGTCTGTCCCGGGTTCGTGGAGTGCTGTAATGCTTAAATTCTGTTTCATGTCATCATCTGCCTAGCCTTTTCCTGTTGGGGCCGGTTTTACATGGAGCGACTGCCTATCTGACCCTTAATAAGACTGGTTGTCAGACTTTCGGGCTTCTGAGTACCCGTTACGACTGTCATGTCGGGGGCTTAACGTGCTTTCCAAGGCACGGAGGGGTCACGGTATGTAAAGATGGTCACCCATCCACAGACCAACCGCGGCAAGCGTAGCTTAACCTGATCGATCGACCTGTGCGGTTGTTATTATTTAGCCATTGTATTTCATGTATCTATAGTAAATAGTGGTAGAACTATCTATGTTATTATGCTTAGCTATTCAATCTGTGTTATTATTATTTTGCTACTTGCTGCTGGATATCAGCCTCAAAAGTTGCGCTACAAATTCGTTACCTTACCCTATGTTCAAGATTAGTCTGTTCATGATTGTAAGTCCATCTATCCGGCAGAGCATTTAAATACCTACAAATACATATTTTTAAAGACACATCGGTGACGACAAGCAGCTCATCACATCACACTAATATTATAAAGGCGAAAGTTTGTGAGTGCGTGGGGGTGTGTTTATATGTTTGTTACTTTTTCACGCTCAAACGGCTGGACCAATTTTGATTAAATTTTGTATGGCGGTAGCTGATACCCTGGATTAACATATAGGTTACTTTTTATCCCGATATTCCCACGGGATCGACATTTACGCGGGTGATACCGCGGGGAGCAGCTAGTGCTTCATAAAAATAACGTAAATTCATACTTATCCTTCAAAAACGTTCATAAAGGAAACAAAAAAAAACATTCACCTACTTAAACTCACATGATATCAATAAACATGCAATTTCTGTGTCAGAGAGTGACATCCGACATTGCGTGCAGCGCTTACCTTCCGGATTGGTTTAAAAGAATCAATATTGTGCGTTTGTGGCCGTATTTAGGCACATCAAGCTACTACAATCTGTCAAATTTCATTAATAGATTTGCAACTTTATCGCTAAAGCATAAGGTTCAAAGTTGATTGGGAAGCTTTGACAGTTTCGGGTAGCTTGATATGCTGGCGCCTGTACGTAAATAAAAAAGTTTTGTTCCATTAATTCTTTCGTGGTATTGATTTGGGCTTTGTTTACCTACGGATTCCTCGGTCAACCTTGAACATAAATTAATTTAATTCATGCTTAAAGATTCCTTAATGTTTACTGTGTGCGTATGTTTATTTACAGCAGAGGGCCTAGCACGAACGCGTAATGTAAACGTAACGTCAATTAGAACGTATAAAGAAATAGACCGTTTTCTTGCTAATACTTTTTAATCGCACAACTGTACCTTTTCACAATCCAACAACGACTGGCTTTGCACTACATTTTACCATTTAAAACGACATTTGCCCCACCCAGAAATAACGAATATCATATCTGTTATTTCTAAGTGTTGCCCAAGTAGAATAATACATTTAGTTGCCATGGTGGAAATACATTTTAAAAGTTTGTTGATAGTGTTGCCACAATGGATATTATAATTCGGTATTAAAATAACGTATGTTTTTAAAATTAAACCAATGAAATCACGACAAACGATAGGTTTTAATCGAAAATACTATTATCCTATAGTATTTTGTTATAATGTTGGCGACAAGCACAATTTATAGGTTAAGTTTTGTTAAGTACCTGGTACTTGTTGACAGGCCTACACTGTATTCTCATACCTGTTATCATTGTAATTTAAAAACATTGTTAAAAAATAAGAAAAACCTCCTCCTTTTTTGAAGTCTGTTAAAAAGAGTAACCGTGGAGTTTCTTGCCAGTTCTTCTCCCTAAGAAACAATTGGAAACGTTCACCTAGCTTCTGACGATTCATTAGTGCCCATGTAGGTTTATGTGAAATAAAATATGTATTTATGTTATTTGAATTATCACCCCTACCTACTAATAAAGTTTAAAACTAAGTAAGTACCTAAATATGATGTCATAATCAGCCTATAATGTTCCCACTGCTCGGACACAGGCCTCCTCTCGGTGAGAGGGAGTGGGCCGTAATCCACCGCGCGGGCCCAGTGCGGATTGGAAGATGTCACATGTCTTCGAATTTTTGGTTCTAGGACATGCCGGTTTCCTCACGATGTTTTCCTTCACCGTTTTGAGAGCAGTGGTGATGAAATAATTTTACACAAAGTAAAGCGCCTGACTGGGTTCGAACCTACGACCTACAACTCGTAAGTCGCGGCTGTTACCACTTGGCCACCACTGCTCTCAATATGAAATATGATGTGCGAAACGAGTATTTATGATATAATTTTTTTTCGAATTTACATAACATAATTTATATACCAGTCAACTTTAAAAACAAAAACTTAATGAGCGTTTAGATTTAGCGGCAGAATATCCTCAAAGAAAGTAAGTTGCTATTCACTGCGTTGCTTTTCCTCTCTCTCTGTTTACAATAAGAAGCGGTGAAGTCAATTTTGGTGACTATCCCTTGATACCTTGGCACCCACTTAAGTCCACTTTGAATAAATGAATTTTGAAGCGTCCTGATCAGTATTTCATGAAATCATAAAAGAATGACTATTTCATGAAATCTTGACATTTGGGGATTACATAGTCTTAGAGAGTTGTGTTGATGACTTTAATGATTATAATTCTGTAAATACGTATTTGTTACGGCCGCGAATCATATTTTAATCAACGTACAACTTAATACTGACCAGCAAATTGCAAAAAACCTAAAAAAAAATGAATTTCGCGGGCTACCCTGGCGCTTTCGCCTTAAGCATATAATAATAAAAACAGAGCGTCTAAAACACGGCTACTGCACAGTATAACTTGAAACATTTTCTATGAACTTTATAAGTAATTCTGCTAAGAAACGCGGGCAACGGATGAGAAAATAAGCAAGCAATCTATGCTAGTACTATAAATTCCGCCGCGTTGAGAAATAGAGATAACTTTTGAAATCGTGCAGGTAAACGTTACTTACATAAGACTTCAACTAGTTTTCGATGGGTTTACGGAAGATGGCGGATTTTTTATTTTATAAGGGGAAAGAGTAGCTTAGGTAGCGTTTGAGTACCGACTTAAATTATCCGTATATTTGTCGTAGTAAGATGGTTGAAGCCGCGATATAGTTATATCCCTAGGGAACTATGACATGAGCATGATCTAGTAATATAACTTTACTAGACTAATCTAGTGACATAATTATATACTTATAATAAACCACTTAAGTGGTTTAAAAAAAAAACGGTCCCAATAAATATTTAAAAAAGAGTCCCGAAATAATTAAAAAAGAGTCCTCAAACAAATTTTGCGACATTGACGTTGGATGTTAAGTTCTGATTGAGATACCAAAAGTAGTCCCTAGGGATATAACTATATCACGGCATCAACCATATTACTGCGACATAATTTTTCAAATCTCAACACCTGTCATTCTTTGACAGTTGTATGAAATGGCTATAACACGGCAAATTGAAATAGGGTTTTAAATTTCCCAGACTACACCTACGATTGATATTCGGAAATTAGATTTTTATGAATACTAAAATCGGTTTTATCGACTGCGTCTCACACAAACTTCGAAGTGGAATATTGTGTATGTAGTTTTTGATTTACAACAAACGGTTTTAAAATAGTATTGTTTGGGTTTCATCGCCCCTGCTTTCAGTTTTATTAATTCCATGGCTGGCGTGAATACATTGATAATTATGTCGACTTCTATTGTTTTTTTATTAGTTTAATGCTTCCTACGCATTACGAATTTACATGAAAAAAAAATTGAACGTTCTAAATTTTACGTACCTACATAATTTTTGGAGCCATCAGCTTTGGTATTATGTTGACATCTTGCATTTTAACATATCTAACTTGACAAAACCTCATGTCAAATTAACGATTCACACGTTTTTGTGAACGATCATTGATATTTTGTTATATCAATCTATACTCGGGAACCAAAATAATATTCGTTATTTGATATCTCAACTTATACACATAAAAGTATGTTTGTTAGTGCTTTCAAACTTGAACCAAACACGCTTTTTCACATAATCTAAAGCCAAATCCGAAGTAAACCTCGCATGTCTAACTGAAATAAACACGGCTCATTACGGCACGGTGTAAAGGATGATATTTAAGGAGCAGGACACTTGACACGCATTGTAACGCACGAAACGCCGAACATAAAATAGTCATACTATACAGGGTTGGCAAACCTTTTCACATACACTAAAAAAATGAAATGTCATTTTGCCTAGACATGACAGTGATGCACGTGTCCTATTGCCATCGTGCCTGAAAACAGGAAAAGCGAACTGAAAACCAAAATTACATACACTAGGTCAAATCACATTAGCTTGCGAAACACCACAGTCGTGATGGGTTTATCTAAATATGATAAATCATCATCTGCCCAGCCTTTTCCCAACTATGTTGGGGTCGGCTTCCAGTCTAACCGGATACAGCTGAATAACAGTATTTTACATTTATCAGCCTATCTGACCTCCACAACCCAATTACTGGGTAATACGATACCCCTTGATAAAACTGGTTGTCAGACTTTCGGGCTTCTGACTACCCGTAACGACTGTCAAAGATCCATACGAATGACAGCCGGGACCAACGACTTAACGTGCTTTCCGAGGCACGGATCTAATCATGATATATCAAAAACAAAATGCATTTATTGTAAGTAATTGAAGTATGAGTTTAGAAAATCATATTTTTTTCACTTTTACACACATAGTAAAAAATAAGATGAATTGAGATCAAATTAATTTTAAATGCAATTATATTGTCATAATATTTGTTTAGTTTAATTGTTTATGATTTTATGTATTTTTTGTCTCATTTCCTCTTTCACACTGTAACGTTACAGTACTCCCCTAATTAGCGTAGGATTTTTCCTAGGGAAAATCCGCTGACACTGCCACTGATGACATCTGATTTCCGGTACTCATTTGTTCCTATCTCTTTTATTCATCACACACATTCATTCATCACATAGGTAGTAGCAACACATTAGTACCTGTATTGTCACATACTATTAAACAGAGTGTATTGTTAATTGCTATCCAATACACTCACGGAAATCTGATGCAGTTATAAAATTGTGTAATTAGTACAGAGCAGTCTACATAATTATAACCAAACTAGTACGTTAAATAGTGTGATTTTGGCTTATTTAGAGAGTAATCAACCGCTCCTGCAAGGGCTTATTTAAAGAGTTGTAACCGCTCTATAGTATACCTATGGTGTAGGGCCATAGATATGTTATCATGGGGTAGACCATGATGGATTATTCACTAGGGGCCACTGTAACGTTACAACACGCTGCACGCTGTCTACATTTCTCTATTCTATTGTCCGGATTAGGTTATGACATTAATCTGAGATCATCGTACTCATCATTATGAACAACTTTTACAGTGGGAACAAACCTGAAGTCGCGAAAATAAAATCAGCTGTTCCCTTCATTTATGTTCGTATAACTCATCAAAATGTAGGGAACAGCTGATTTTTTTTTCGTGATTTCAGGTTTGGTCCCACAGTAAAAGTTGTTCATAATGATGAGTACAATGATCTCTTAAGAGTCATTACTCTTCCATTCCCAATCTGTTCCATTATACAATGTGGCGATTAGGTTATCACATTTGATAACCTAATCGCCACATTGTATAATGGAACAGATTTCTTATGAAATAGGCATCACCTCTGTACCTATTTTTTGTTCTGTTTTTGAAGTGAAAACTTCTTTGCATTTTTTGAGATGGGAAAAATCCATTGAACTCGCGCCACTGTTACCGCGACACCGCGCGTAAAATACCCGCTTCGGATGTGTTCGGCTGTCCTCGGGATGTACTCGGTTTTAATGTATATCCGATATGTCAGTGAGTGATGGCAAAGTATTCTGTTTGTGTTTTGTTTTCACTTCTGTCAGCACTCCCGGAGTGCCAGTTTTTTTTTTCTTGTCTTTTGTACCTACATATGTGGTAAAATAAAATAACTCGTACTTATAATTTTCTGTCGCGTACCCATAGGTTCACCACCCCTGATATAGGACGTGACTCCTTCCTTCTTTAGTTATTCGGTTATTGTTTGCTCGTCTATGTTTTTTTTCGACGATCGAATGATTCACATTTTTATCTCCATTTCTGGAGACGTTGTTGTTACGTCAGTTCAATGACTTCGTCAAGTGATTTTGGAAAGAAGTCTCTTTCAATTTGTGTTTCTATAGAAGTCAATTTAACTTCGAAGTAGGTAATCATAATAGAACAAAGTATGAGTTTCTTCTTCTTGTACTGATATATCAGTTTGATTTCGTGGAAAGAAAATTTTATTTTAGTATTTATTAATAGAATCTGCGATATGAAAACAGAACTAATAAAATTTATCATTCTTTTTAAGTTTCAGAAGGTTAAGTACATGCTTAATAATTTTTTTATAAAACTTGTTTTTTGGGTTTTTTAAATAAAAATGCATGAATTACGTAAATAATAAAACTGCTGAGTATTTTTTTCATATACAGACTCATCATCATATACAGGCATCAAATTAAACAAGCTAGTGAAACTCCGCAGACGTGGTATTGACATCTAAACACGATAAGACAAAAAATAAATAAATTTGATGTTTTTTTTTGTGAGGTCAACGACCGCAGTTATTGAATTTTTATTTACTAGCTGCGCCCCGCGGTTTCACCCGCCTAAGTGTTGATCCCGCAGGAATATCGGGATAAAAAGTAGCCTATATGTTAATCCAGGGTGTCAGCTACCTCCATACAAAATTTTATCAAAATTGGTCCAGCCGTTTGAGGGTGAAGAAGTAACAAACATAAAGTCAAAGTCAAAGTCAAATCATTTATTTCAAATAGGCACATTAAAGGCACTTTTGAACGTCAAAAAAAAAAAAAACTAAATAGAAATGATTCTAGTCGCCCATTCGAAAAGGTAGTTTTCGTATGGAGAAGAATGGGCAAGAAACTCCACCGTTACTCTTTTAAAAATGTTTTACAAGGTCTTGTATACATAATAAAAATTATATGTGAACACGATGCACCCATAATAAAATTAGTCTACCACAAAAGGTAAAAAGAATTAAAAAT
This sequence comes from Oligia latruncula, assembly GCA_948474745.1. NCBI lineage: Eukaryota > Metazoa > Arthropoda > Insecta > Lepidoptera > Noctuidae > Oligia > Oligia latruncula. The sequence goes on from OX419696.1 coordinate 4,648,866, forward strand.
TAAGCAATGACAGGTAAATCAAATAAGTGATAGATACATGGTGCTCACATATTTACAAGTTATTAAAAAAAAAAAAAATGCAAAAGTAGTTGAACTTTAACAAGTGTGTGAGCCACTGTAGTCGCAGATTGTAAAAATGAATTAGAATAAGATGTCATAATTAAAAATATATATATAAATTAAATTAGGAACAAGTTTGATTTTGTCTAAACTTTTAGATTGTCCTATGGAGCAGGACCAGCATGTTTCCAAACATTCTTATCTTGGATATAATCCTCTAATTTGTAATATCCTTGTTTACAAAGTGTACTTTTAATATGAGTTTTAAATTTTCTTTCATTTAATTGCAATATGTCACAAGGTATTTTGTTGTAGCATTTAACACAGTACCCCATAAAAGATGTATGTACTTTAGATAATCTAAAAAAAGGTTGATCTAATTTATCTTTATTTCTAGTATTAAAATTATGCCTATCACTTATTTTATTAAAAAGATGTTGATTTTTTCTTACATACATAATATTTTCATAAATGAATTGGCAAGGTACCGTCATGATATTAACCTTTTTAAATAGTTCCCTAAGAGATTCGCGACGACGTAGATTGTAAATGGCTCTGACAGCTCTCTTTTGTAAAATAAAAATGGATTCAATGTCAGCAGCCCGACCCCATAGTAAAATGCCATATGACATAATACTGTGGAAGTAACTAAAATAGACCAAACGCGCGGTTTCTACATCTGTTAACTGTCTTATCTTTCTAACAGCATATAAACACACACACACACACTCACAAACTTTCGCCTTTATAATTTTATTTATTTTTTATTTATTTATTTATTTCCACTTACATAAACCATTACAGGACATAACCCAATGCGGTAAATGCGCTTATCCTAACATAAACATACTAAAATCTATAACTTATTACAAATAATGCATTTCTTGTGAATTCACTCAGAGAACAACAGAATAAGTCAGTCTCACTCGCTATGAGGTTGAGCGTGCGGAGTGCACGCGTCAGAGGCGCCTCTCTTAAAAGGTTGGTCCGAGCGCGCGGTTCCGCTAGCAGTGGCGGCTGCCGTCGTCGCCACACGTACCTGTCCGGAACACACAGACTCACCAGCCCTAAAATAACTGCATTATGCACCTTCCCTCTCAGTAACTTAAATATATAAGAGGTGAGTGCAAGATCCCTCCTAACCCTTAGCTCATTGTATCCTACCATACCTAAAATAAATAAGGTTGGATACATTAAGGGGTAAAAGGGATAGACTCCATAATAACGCTTATATAAATATCTTATAAACTTATTTTGTACCCTCTCCAGCATGAGACTATATTTAGCTTCATGCGGAGCCCAGATGACTGCATTACATTCTAACTGGCTTCTCACCAATGCGTTATACAATGCTATAATAGCTTTCACATTCGTGAACCCTCTGACCGTACGAAGCATGAAACCTAAATTTCTATACGCTCTTTTACAGCTACGCATAATGTGATCACGAAAAGTCAAACCCGTGTTGAAGCCCACTCCCAAGTCCTTGACTTCTGTGACCCGTGCCATAGGCAATCCGTCAATATGATAGGTATATGTTAAGGGACTGTGTGCGCGAGAAAAAGTGATGACCACACACTTCGAGCTATTAAACTGCAAGAGATTTTCTTTGCTCCAGCTCACTACCCTATCAATGTCCCTTTGTAGCCGGACACAGTCATCGCTGCCTTTTACCGCGAGGGATAATTTGAGGTCGTCGGCAAACAACAAACAATTTGCGTCTTGGACTACTTCTGGTAGGTCGTTTACCACCAGAAGGAAGCCCAAAGGGCCAAGGTTACTACCCTGGCTTACCCCGGACCTCGTGAAATATGGATCTGACACGTGTCCCGCATATTCCACATATTGTTGCCTATCCCTCAAATAACTGGCAAAAAACCTAAGTGAGTGTGGGGTGAAACCAACCCCTGCTAACTTTTTAAGCAACATGTCATTTTCGACTAGGTCGAACGCTTTCCTGAAATCAAAGTAAGCAGAATCAACTTGTCCCCCACTATCCACTGTCGGCACCAGATGCGCCATGTGGCAAAGAAGATTGCTGGTGGTACTTCTTCCCGGGCGAAACCCATGCTGTGCGTCTGATAACTGTGCGCTCACCTGAAGGTATATACTCTTGTAAATAGCAGTTTCTAATATTTTTGCCGGCGTCGACAAAACTGCGACTGGCCTATACCCATCCACCGATTCTGCTGACCCTCCCTTCGGAACCGGAACAACGCGGGTCACTTTCCACCTCTCCGGAAACACGGCAGCTTTTAGGCACTGGTTATAAATATGTAGTAGCGGCTCAGCTAGCACTAATCGACAATCCTTGATTATGTATGGTGGAATGCCGTCAGGCCCAGCGGACCGTTTCGGCTTAAGATCCTGAAGCGCACGATATACGTCTACTAACTGTAATTGGTCCAAGTGCACCCGCGCCGCCCCGTTTTCGCTACCTGCTTGAGCTATAGCCGCGTCCACATCTAACTCCGGTCGCTCTGCCCTATACACTGAGTAAAAATACTTCGCAAATTCTTCCACAGACCGTTGACCAGACAATGCCACCCCGTCTTTCAAAATCGCTTGCGGACTTCTCCTACCTCCTTTAGACTTGGTATAATTCCAAAAAGATTTAGGATCACTCAGCATTTGACTTTGAACACGGTTCCGATATTGCTCCTGTGCCACTACTAACATATTTTTAATGTTGGTTCTACATCGAGCAAACGCTTCATAATCGACCCTCGACCCACTTGCCTTGTACTGTTTATGCAGTAAAGCCTTCAATCTTATGTCGCGAATTATTTCAACAGTGTACCACTCAGGATAAATGTACCTTGAGTTTACACGACTTCGCTTTTTTTTCGGAACACAGTCATCTATAATAGAATTAATAACGTTATAAAAATAATTTAAACCTGCTTCTAAGTCCATTTCATACAACGGAGTCCAGTCTATGGCTGCAATTGACGAATACAATTACAAAAAGTTTGCTTTATTAAAGTTCCAACCGTCTGGTGCACATGCTTTACTGTCAGATGCAGCTGAGCCTGCTGAGCCGGCGTGCCGGCGCAGGCGCGTGTGTGTACTAACAGAGATCTCGAGCGGCGGGTGGTACACGTCTACCGGTACGAGCGGCGCCTCCGCCGCGCGCACACTCACACTCCCTCCCTCCGCCAGTGTACTTAACACCAAATCCAAATAACGACCATTGCAATTACCCACTGCGTTACTCTGAGTGAATCCACAAAAAGTATGAAAGTATTCGTAGTAATTATTTATGGCTACAGAACCCGAATATAAATTAAAATCACCTAAAACCAGCACATCCCTATACTTATTACAGAACTGTTCAATGATGCGAAATAATAACATGTATTCATTATCATTGCTACTAGGCGGAATATAAATAACACAGAGTAAAAACATAAATTTGTTACGTAGGTACACAGTAGCACAAACCAGTTCAAACACATGCTCGTCAACGTTTACGTCATCAGGTAGTGACACTCGCCGCAACTCAATAATATTAGTATGAAGTATGATGATGATTTATTTATCCTCCTACCAGAACGCCATTCAGCAATTACACCAACGGATCAAAATTACGTCACGTGCTGCTTTCATTGCTGCTTCATTTGCTGGACATTGAACACACACACACACACACAGCGTCAACTCCACAGTAAGTTAGTGCAGTCACTTGAAATATCAGCTCAAAAATCAGCTTTTTGTTGAGTAAACTTCACATAAGTGATGGGTATCGATATATAAACACGACAAAACTAAAGAAAACAGATTTTCTCAACTAATACCACAAGTGACGAAATTCCGGTCGTTGAACCCCTGAAAAAAAACATCAAAACTTTTTTGTTTTTATTTTATGGTGCTTATATAACGAATACCATCACGTATGCAGTATCGTTAGCTAATCTTATTTGACCCTGTATGTATCTGCTGCTATCAAAATGTTTGAGCTAGAAAATACCTACAGGCAAAACAGACAGCTGGAGCGATTCCATAAATATTTCGTATCAATTTAGGTACGGAACCCCAAACGAACCCTTCATATTGAATTCGTCACGCACTGGACATATTTGTCATACCGAAAATTTTGGGGCGCCTGAACCCTTTTGACCAGTTCCCGTCATTCCCGTGCCACTTTACTGTATAAATAATTAATTATGAACGTGTGTATTGCTCTTAACTTCCGCTGAATCAATATTTATGCATAGTAACGCTCCTGGTTTTATATTTATATGAAACTTTTGCGGTTTAACTAGCTTTCAAGTTTTTGACTGACTCAATTTGTGTAGTTCTTTCCTCAAAAGACCATTTCAGATACCAATCTACATGGTCCTCCCATGATTTGACCAAGATTATGTCTGGACTTTAAAAGAGACTGTGACCTCTAAGATTGTTTCGGCCTTTCTTCTCAGAGTAGTCAGATAGGAAACGCGGAAATGGTATAAATTCTTCTTTGCCCTGTTCTATTCTATCCCGTTTAATTGCGCTGGATAATAATTGAAATAGTTCCTTAGGGAGAGGTTTTAAACCATTAAGCAAGGTATATTTTTTTCGGAGTTGTCGTTAATTGTTGAGGAGTTCTCCTGGTATGCCACCATCAGCTCCATTTCACCATTCGCATCCTGACGAACATAAATTGCTTAGCAACCATATTAAAATAATCGAATCGCAACCCGTGAAATATTTATCATTAATTAGTTCCGATGGTTTTCCATCTCTGGTTTTCATAATCAGCTCCACTTTACCAAATGATGATTTCCAAGAGCAAATGCTCAAGTTACTTTAAAAAATACCCAAATTGCTATTGGTTTGCCTATGAAATTTGAGGGTTTCCCTCAATTTCCATGGGATCCTCTCATGTGATTCCAACTTGGTGACAATGGGACCATCTCGAGAGTATACCCTTTCAAACAAAAAAAGAATTATCAAAATTGGACTACTCTGTAAAAAGTTATGCGTGGTCATACATTAAAAAAAAATCGACTTGAGAACCTCCTCCATTTTTTTTCGTCGGTTAAAAAAATATACGCGTCGACATGAGAACCTCCTCCGTTTTTTAAAAATCATAAGCCGCCACTTTCGCGCTCAGTCCTGTAGTACTGGGCCAGGTGAGCATGAGCGCTGGCGCTAGGGGTGGGGCGAGACGGGTGCCGCACGCGGCGGCGTCTTTGAATTGATTTCATTTTCCCATCACTAAATTGTGCTTGTGACGTCATAGTAGGTAGTCAAAAAATGGCACGCTTGATTTTCATACAGATCGTGATACTTGCGTTATCTAGGTCTATCTATATCTATGGTAGTACCTACAACAATCCCGTTGTGGCAAGCTAAATCTCCGACACGATGAAGCCGAACGAAAATTTTGCAGTCCGGTTTTAACTTTAGCATCTGCATTGTTAAGGTTTCTCTTTACTGGGTCACACAATATGGTCTTGAAGTCTACTAACGAAGCTTGGTACGAATGTTAGTAAGATACAGTCCATTCACAGTTATTCTACCTCTATTTTGCATCACTGTCATTATCACAGGTCACAGGTTGGTGTTGAGCGGCTGCAAATGTTTTCTCTTTTTAACCGACTTCAAAAAGGAGGTTCTGTATTCGACCCGTATGTATGTATGTTTGTTTGTATGTATGTTTGTATGTTCGCGATTTTCTCAAAAACTAATGAAGCTATTTTGATAATTATTTCATTAATGTGATCTACATACTTTCAGGAAGGTTTAAGTATATAATACATTGGGTAATTATTCTTATGTACGAAGTTATATGCATAAATGTACCAACTGTATCTCCGGCATTTCTATGTGAATTTTGATGATTCTTCTAGTCGGTGAAAAATAAAAACTTTTTTACAAAAAAGACAAACGACTTATTATTTTTAATATTTTTGTGTTTATCATTGATTTTATACTACACCCTATATCCCTTCACATTTACTAAATAACTATATGTTTACAAACCGTGTGGTGGGTCCCTGGTGATCTGCTATACAGGTACTCCTAGTGCAGACACCAGCAGTCTCTGACAAACTAGTTTCTAATCTTGTCTAAATTTCTATGATGTTTGTGAATAAAAAACAAATTATTTGAATTTGAACGGTCAATTCTGTCAAAATCACAATGATCTTTATTGTTGTTGGAATAACGTTGAGACTCGCGGGCAATACCTAATTAAGATGTCATAGTAGAATGACTCTTCATACATAAAGTAGTGGCATGTAATTGGTATGTACAGACGCCAGCACATCAAGCTACTACAATCTGTCAAGTCTCTTTAATAGATTTTCAACTTGATCGCTAAAGCATAAGGTTCAAAGTTGATTAGGAAAATTTGTCAGTTTCGGGTAGCTTGATGTGATGGCGTCTGTAGTGTAAAAATAATACGACATCAGGGGACACTCATGTCAATCTGACTTACACCCAAATTACGTAAGCATGACATTAAAAAAACTCGAACAACGCCTCGATGTTTCAAAACTGTCTATCCAACGATTTTGTTTAATTATTTCTACCGGGAGATTTATGTTCCGTTAAGTGTCAACGTCAATATGGCCGGCGACGGAGTGGAAAATAACTTGCAATTTATTCCTGGCCGAACTAGTGTCCCTATTCTGTTGAGCGAGCGCCCGTCAAAGGCGCTGATGTGGTAAAAATGTATGGATCTGAATGTCGACACGATGCGAACAACAGTTTATCTTTATGAATGATTGCTTGTTGTGTGCTGAATTTGTATTTGTTGTTTTATCTAGTATTCCAGCGGATTGCAAAAATGTGAGGGCTAATGGATTTTTTTATTAAAAAAATGTATTCAATTGTTTTGTATCCGTTCTATAATAATATACTGCCCCGTTGTTCTCGTGGTCGCGAGCGCAACTGCTGAGTATGAGGACCTGGGTTCGACTCCCGGGTTGCGCAAAGTGTTATTGAGTTTTTCCATTGGGAATTTCTTAGTTCATTTCTTTTCTTAGCCTGGAGTTTGGGTATTGGCGGTTTGATACCCCCGTGGCTCGGAAAGCACGTTAATCCCTTGGCCCTGCGCCTGATCTCTCTCCGGACATGTCAGATTGCCGCGCCCTCAGACAATGAGAATGAGAGAAGAGAGAGTGCTTGTGCACTATAATATCTCCCGCGCCGAAGGCTGGGCTCCGCTGAAATTGCTCGCTATGGCCGAAATTCGGTCTGCAGGACTTTATTTATTTATTACTAGCAACGCCCCGCAGTTTTACCTGCGTGAGTTCCGATCTCGTGGGAATATCGGAATAAAATGTATTATATGTGTTAATCTAGGAAATTGTCTATCTATGTGCCAAATTTCATCCAAATCTGTTCAACGGTTTACGCGTGATTGAGTAACAAACATCCAAACATCTTCGCAAACTTTCACATTTATAATATTATAAGTACGATAATACTTTACAACTTTTATAGCCTCTGTCGGATTGTTTTGGTTTTATATGTAAAAATAGACTAGTTTCTATTTATTTGAGAATTGGATGCAATGCCATAAAACACTCAAGTCACCTCCACAAAATCTGACTCCACTATTTTTACCAAACTCAGCTTCTTATTTTCATTATGTTCTTTATCCAGAATAGTGGTACAGGTAGTCCGGAGCCAACAACCCATATTGTGAAGTGTTGGGACTAACTTTTGTATTGGTGTCAACTTTTTTTATTTCTGAAAACTTCACTTCGCTTCCACGGTTCCGCACTTTTGTGCTCATAATTTTACAAGCATTATTTTTCTATTGGAAGGAAACAAAATTATGACAAGACTTCAAGCCTTTTTGACGGAGTTTGTAACCCACATATTATACCGGTTTTTAAATTTTTGGTGATGATGCTCATTGAGTTCTGTTTTTCGAATATTTTGGTTCAAAAGTACTTAATTATAGCTGGTTGCTTACTTAAAAAAAAATGTTTACAATTCTGTTTATTACGCTAACAATCTTAAATACAATCGTCATCATCTTAGCCTTTTTCCAACTATGATGGGGTCGGCTTCCAGTCTAACCGGATGCAGCTGAGTACCAGTATTTTACATGGAGCGACTGCCTATCTGACCTCCACAACCCAGTTATTCGGTAATACGATACGCCTCGGTAAGACACTAGTCTTACCGAGGCGTATCGTATTACCGAATAACTCGTCGTCGATATAATCGAATAACTTGACGACCCGTAACGACTGTCACAGATCCACGCATGACAGCCAGGACCAACGGCTTAACGTGCTTTCCGAGACATGCCCCGTGTCTCGGTATGTAAAGATGGTCACATCTACGGACCAACCGCGGCAAGTGTAGCTTAACCTGATCGATCGAACCATGTGGCTGTTATTTCTTAGCCACAAGCCCCACAATCTTAAATATAATATAGAATGTAACACTAAAATATATTTAAAATGTACCAGTAGGTATTAAAAAAATATTTTACCAGTATATTATAAAGAAAAAAACAGGGATGAATTCATTGGACATAAAAAAATTCGTACGCATCGCTGTCAATGGGAAAAGGGCCCAAAAGGTTTGTTGCCACGTTGGATGGCAAAGCTGATTCCTTGACTTAAAAAACTTTTTTACAAAAAAAACAACCGATTAAAAAAAATAACACTATGTCGTTGGTTCCGCATTTTCATTTTTTGACACCGACTTCTGAAATACCTACTACTTTTTTTTGAAGCTGTTTTTTTTGTAAAGAAGTCTTTATTTATCACTTTTTAGTTGTACACCACACAAATTCAAAGAGCACTGGAACCCGACGGCCCTAGTGTTTCAACCGCAAATGGCTCAAACGATAAATATACCTAACTAAATAATGTTTAACAGAAACTTTCATAACTTCAAAAATATAACCATCATCGCTCAAGATAAATAACAAGGGCTTTTAACATAAAATGAAGTTGGAATTTTACGACGACGACGTGAGAAATAGTAACTTACAGAAAAAAGAAAGTACTAATAGGAAAAAAAAACTGTATGCAGAACAATTTAATTCCGAGTACATTTTACTATTTAGCTTCTCATTTTGAGAATGAGTACTACATTCAGTATTCTCATTTTTATTACGACACACACGCTGCAAACATTTAAAATTTTACACTAAAACTTGATACATCCCCGAGTGGCTATAAACCAGAGTTTCATATTCAGAGCCGGAGCCAACGAGAAAAGAATAAAATTTCAAGAGGGAAGTCTATAATTTTAATACTTTTAACGTCATAAAAAACGTCATTGGAACTAAAATCCTTCTCCATAGTAGAGTGGATCAAACTTTGTGTAATTTGAAACTATAGTTTAAGCCGAGCTTAAACGGTTGATTAACGAGGTGATTTAGTAGAAAGTTGCCAAGTTTTACCGACTAACTATCACTACTCAAATCGGCGAGGACTTTTAAAACCGGTTTTCAAACTGGTTTTCAATTTTCTTCCTTCAAGTTTTGAGTTGAGAGTTTTTAATTAGGACGCGTGATTAAACGCTTTATTAATTTTTAATAAGGACTTTGTCCTGATTTTGGAATAAAGGTGGAGTTGAAGTTTTCGAGCGTCAGCTGTTTGTAATCCCGCGAATCTAAGAGTAGCGAAGAAATGATTTTGTTAAAGCTTGGCAAGTAATTGATTAGCTTGTTTCAAACATTATTTACTCATCCAGCGAGCGGGGTAACTGCGTAACACAGTAACGATAGGAATTTTTCGAACGTTATAAAGCAATGGATTAGCAATATTCATCAAAACGATTCAGATTGTGATTGATAGTGTGTTGTTGGTGGTGTGTGTGTGTGTGTGTGGGGGGGTGTGTGTGTGTGTGTGTGTGGGTACCTACTGTTTTTGAAGTGAAAACTTCTATAAGCGAGTTGGGCATTTTTTTAGATGGGAAAAAACCATTGAACTCGCGCCACTGTTACCATTAGCGACATCGCGCGTGTTTTGTTTATAAGATCGATTAAAAAAATACCCGCTTCGGATGTGTTGGGCTGTCCTCGGGATGTACTCGGTTTTAATATCCGATATGTCAGTGAGTGACGGCAAAGTATTCTGTTTGTGTTTTGTTTTCACTTCTGTCGGCACTCCCGGAGTGCCACTTTTTTTTTTTATTTCGATGGGTTTTATGCGACTATTGTCACACATTTTCGATTGTGTTATTCTTTTTCGCTATCAATAACGGGTTTCAAAATATCCTTAACGAAGCCACTTGTTATATTTTTTTTTTTGTACTGGACCCCATACCTGCCCCATTACCTGGAAACCTTCTGGTAACGGATATATTGAAAGTCAAAGTTCCAACTTTTTATACGTTTTTTTACGATAGCAAGTTTTAAATGTTACAACTTTTCTTTAAACACTCCCAAGATACAGGCTTGCCTAGTTTGGGACCGATGTAAAATGTCTGTAATCTTTTGAGCAATAAAGTTTTTATTGTATTACTAGCTGCGCCCCGCGGTTTCACCCGCGTAAATGTCGATCCCGTGGGAATATCGGGATTAAAAGCCTATATGTTAATCCAGGGTGTCAGCTACCTCCATAGAAAATTTGATCAAAATTGGTCCAGCAGTTTGAGCGTGATGAAGTTACAAACATATAAACACACACTCACAAACACAATGTTCCGCGTGCGTTACGTTAACAGCAAATTTTCCCACCAAAAATAAAAGTCGTTTCCCAACAATTGTTTTGCACAAAGTTACTTAGTTTAATGTACAGAATTCTGTTAGCTTTGCTTACTGTGTGTAGTCGTATCGTACAAGCGTGTTTCTATCTTAGGTTCCACACCGGGTACATTTATCAGCAAAATCAATGGGCAAAAAATACTTTTGTACATACGTTCTTTTCACCTATACATACTTAACAGAAAATTGATTCCGGAAAATTGTACAGTATGTAAATTGACAATAAACCGGTAAACTGCTATGCAGTGATTAATTAAAGTCTTTATTGTTAACCCGTCGACTTGCCACAACAAAGCAGTATCGTTCATACCAATTTGTTACCTGTCAGGGGTAAAGGTTTTTTTTCTGTATAGTTTAATGTTGGTTCGGTGATTGGGTGGAAAACTGTGTGAATTGGTAGTTCCTTGGTGTTAAAAGAAAAATGTGTTGGATTTTTCAGTTGTTCACATGCTGAATATCTAAGCAAATGTCTAGTGAAAGTTTTTTCAGACTGGTAATCGTTTGGATTGAAAGTTTTCACAGTATGACGATTAAAAAAAGGTACAGACGCCAAATCAAGCTACCCGAAACTGTCAAATTTTCCCAATCAACTTTGAACCATATGCTTTAGCGATAAAGTTGAAAATCTATTGAAGAAATTTGACAGATTGTAGTAGCTTGATGTGCTGGCGTCTGTACATAATTGTGATATGTAGTTAGACGAGGAGACGGGCGAATGGAGTAAAGCTATGGTGGCCAAGGTTAGGCCAAATAAACCAGGAATGTCCAAAAGCGCGTTGGATTGATGGTATCGTCAAAGTCGCGGGAAACACCTAGGTGAGAGTGGTACGGAACCGGGAAGTATGGCAGATAAAAGGGGCTTCTCAGCAGTGGATGACTCCAGACTGAAATTATGATGATGAAGATAATGACATAATTGTGTTAATAGTCGATTTTATGACGGAGTCAAAAAGTCTTATATTCGTGTTTAACTTTTAAAAACTTGTTTTTGTTTTACATAAAAGTTACACACATCATAACTTCACGCCTGTATTTCTGAAAAGGTAAGGCAGAGGTGTACCTATAGCACACCCACATTTCGCCAGTTATCTTTAAGTCCCATGTAATAGGAAAAAAAAGTTATTAAAATATCTTTTGTCAAAATTGGCGTTGTCACATGATTCATGAAAATAATTGGCGTGAAAAAATCCTCCATTCAAAAGCTTGTCGGTACCAATACGAATGATGCAAGGAAGATCCGAATCATTCAATTCAATCGCATTCACAAAACGTGACGATCTATTAAATCCTGTCATTCATTATCAGCCTGTAATTGTCCAACTGAATGGCAAGGACCTCTTCCAATGCAAAAAAGCATTGATACAATTTTAATGATCACCATACTTCGTGGCGGACTTTACACTTATTAACGCGCGATGTTTTCCCTTTTTATAACATCCCTACGTCCTAAGTCCGTCAACGAAGATACGGTTCCGTCCGAAAATAATCTGATACTTCGGGATGAACTCTACTCCAGATTAATTAACTTTTTCATACGGAAACAACACATCGGGAGTAAGGGCAGCTGTCAAAGGTGTTGCCATTAATTCTTAGTTCGGTCCCGGAACTAATCTTTTGTCCGAAGGTGATACGGAGTAGGAAATGAAATTATGGATTCCGTGCTTAGCGAAGGGTCTACTATCTAAATAGTAAGTAAAAAAACAAAAAAAAAAGTAAAAAAAAAGCAAAAGTAAGTAAGAGCAAGAAAACACAACAACAACAACTACAACAACAAGAACAACAACAACAACGGTGAGGTTGTACTAACGGTGAGGTCGGTGTGGTTGTTCTTGTTGTGTTGTTGTTGTTGTGTTCTTGTAGTTGTAGTTCTTGTTGTGTTGTTGTGTGTTTGGTGGTGAGAGTGAGTATGATGTTGTGTGTTTGTAAGTCTCAATAAAATTTAAATATGGAAGTAAATTATGGATTCCGTGCTTAGGCACGTAATCCATAATCGGCGTAAGTAGGTAGTCAGAGGTAGGCCTGCGTGGTAGATTATAGCCCAGGTAGGTAGGTACAGGTATAGGTAAAACTTGAATTATGTTTATTATTTAAGTTAGGGAGCAGTGGTGGCCAAGTGGTGACGGCCGCGACTTACGAGTTGTAGGTCGTAAGTTCGAACTCAGACAGGCGCTTTACTTTGTGTAAATTATATCATCACCACTGCTCTCAAAACGGTGAAGGAAAACATCGTGAGGAAACCGGCATGTCCTAGAACCAAAAACTCGAAGACATGTGACATCTACCAACCCGCACTGGGCCCGCGTGGTGGATTACGGCCCACGCCCTCTCACAGGGAGGAGGCCCGTGTCCCAGCAGTGGGAACATTATAGGCTGACTATGCTATCATAAATAAATCAGTTATTTCATAGAAAACTCATTCAAAATGTATGGAATGCGAACCCCTGTGTTCCAGACAGTCTCTATCATCTTGTATGTCAGCTTTATTTTATTTATTTATTTATTTATATAAATCTTACCTACAACTACCATTACAGATCAGCGATCCAATGCGATAGAGTGGCCTTACATGCTAAATCCTTAATCAAGATCCTATTAAAATTACATACTATATCCTAAATCTTAACCTACATCTAAATAACATACTATAAATAATGTAACTTTTGCGAGTTCACTCAAGTTGCACCACAATACATCAACCCTCTCGTGAACCTCGTTCACCACACGCAAGGCTCTAGTGAGAGGAGTTCTCGACAGTAGGTTGGTCCTGGCTGCAGGCACAGCAAGCAGGGGCGGGCTTCTCCGCCTCCACACATACCGGTCTGGCACGCAAAGTTTCAGGTGCCTGCCTGATCTCAAACAGTCCCTAACTTATGTACAGTCAACAAAAGAGATAAGTATGTAGGATCGTCGGATATAGTTGAAGTTTAGTAAGAAACCGATGGATGTTGTCGACTGAAATTTAATTTGATAAATGAGCTTTTCGTTTTCTATTAATAAAATTAAATTTTATTCGAGAACATCCATCGGTTTCTTGCTAAACTTCAACTATATCCGACGATCCTGCATAGTTATCTCTTTTGTTGACTGTATATAGTCAGTAGCAATTCTAATTAACATTAAGTTACATTGTAAGTTTACTTAGCTCACTTAGTCCAACTCCTCTGCTAAACTTGAAAGCCTACAAGTTTGTTTTTGGAAACACTCTCGAAGTCTAAGTAAGAACATACAATATTTTACATCATCATCACCATCATCAGCCTATAGCAGTCCACTGCTGGACATAGGCCTCCCCTAATGAGCGCCATAGCGCCCTGTCTTCAGCTTGACGCATCCAGCATCTGCCTGCAGTCTTTCGCAGATCGTCATCCTAGTTATAATATTTTACAAGTGTCATGTTATTAGTCTAGCATGATACACATGTTTCATAGTCGGCTTACCATCCGTACTAATATAATAGATGCGAAAGTTTGTCTGTCTGTCTGTTCCCTCTTCAAGCTTAAACCGCTGAACCGATTTAGATGAAATTTGGTCTAAAGATAGTTTGAGTACCGAAAAAGGACATAGGATAGTTTTATCCTGATATTCCCTCGGGATCAAAACTTATGCGGGTGAAACTGCGAGGCGCAGCTTATACAATAAAACAGTATTGAATTTGGGCTCGTGGCTAAATAATAACAGCTACACAGGTCCATCGAAGGCTAAGCTTATGCTTACACTTGCCGTGGTCGGTTTTTGGATGGGTGGCCATTTCATACATTGAGACCTCTCCGTGCCTCAGAAAGCACGTTTTGGTCCCGGCTGTCATTCGCAGATGTTTGACAGTCGTCATGGTTATTCAGAAGCACAAGAGTCTGACAACCAGTCATGGAGGTCAGATAGGCAGTCGCTCCATGAAAAATACTGATACTCAGCTGCATCTGGTTAGACTGGAAGTTAGAGAAGAGACTAAGCAGATTGATTGCCTGGAACAACAAGCAAGCAAAAAATCATCCCGGTGAAGACAGTAAAAAAGGGGGTCCCCTCTATAAAGCAGAACTTTTTATGTCATAATATTATTTTGCATAACAGCGTATAGCATAAACTTCAATTCGCAGAAAATCGTTTGGCATACACTCTATTTATCATACATTCAAAACTTATAAATTTGTAAGTCAGAATCATCTTTAGGCATAAATTTCATATCCATAATAATTAAAAAGTAGAACCATCATATCGCAGAAAGTTTACAGTCAGAATCGTCTTTTGGCTTACGTGAGTTCGTGCGAAGGGATCACAGTTTTAACCTAACCATTTTTTTTAAATTATTAATTAGCGTCTAAGTTGGTTTACAATTAATAATAAATAAGATGTAGTCGACGGAACCCCGATTCGCGGGCCCCTATTTCTGTCTACAGGGTTTAAAGGAACCTAACATAACCCAAGTCGGGATGCCCCATCAAGTCCATGAAATTTTTCTGAAATTAAATAAATCTGCATTTATGCACTGTTTCGGCTGTCGAAAAAAGTTAATACACAAACTCTTTTAATAGCTTATCACGGCAAAAAGTTTCATTCTATTTTTACCTTTATTTAATTAAAACTAGCTGACCCGGCGAACTCCACACCGCGCCGCGTCAGAATCAATTAGAACGAATGTATGAGAAAATTTATTATCTTCATTATTATTATTTTCTTGAATTTCCCTGTTTTAATAGTTATTAGCTGCTATTCGGGGCGGAGACAAATCCAACAATTGAAAGATCATAAAAACCGGTCCAGCCGTTCTTGAATTTTAAATGGTGTAACTAACCCGATATTTATATAATATAGATAAGTATCATCATAATATACAATACAATTTCTCTTAATTGAAATTTAAATTGTAAAATACTAACATTTAAATCTTTTTATACATTTTTATGTATCATTCTATATTTTACTGCAATTAAGTTTTATATTTCCCTGCTACATTTTTGAACAATAAAATGTACAAATTGTGCTGAATGTTCAGATGGCTGGATTCGTAATTATTCCACTCAGGTTACTGTACTATTATTAAATATTGAAGTAAATAATACAATATCGACGATTCTATTATTTACTTCAATATTTCGAAATATTACACTACAATTCCAATCCCAATTAATTGAATCTAAAAAAATAGCGCAACAAAGCCCGAATTAGGTAGTGCGTTATCGGATTTTCGACTAAAACATCCGTATTAAGGCTCCTTCAAACAGGCGCGACACGCGATAAAATCGCGCGCGACACAAAGGCACCGCGAGTCGCGCAACGAGTGGTGCCTTTCTGTCGCGCGCGATTATATCGCGTGTCGCGCCTGTTTGTAGGAGCCTTTACCGTCTCATAAAAAAAGAAAAAAAAACATTATCAATGAAAAAAAACAGGTTCCTAGATTTTATTAAAAACTTTTATGACATAAATCTATTGTTAGGCAAACAATAGACCAACGCCATGCTTTCCGGAGGACGAAATAACCGCAAATAACGAAGTGAAGACTAACCTTATTAATAAAGGCACTAACGAGCACAAAGCTGCTAGCTTTGCTTAAAGATAGAACCTAAACCATTTTTTTTAAACGTTGCCCCACACTAGGAATTTCTCCTGTACTGCGGGTGCGTTTACAAACATTTTAACTCACATACACAAACCGCCAGACCCGGAACAACTACTTGTAGGTCATACAAATATTTGTTCCGTGCAGGAACCGAACTCGCGACACGCAGCGCAGCAGTCAACAGCTTAACCACTGCACCAACCGTGCCTTCAAAAAAATCAAATTTTATTATGCTTTATTAACTAAGGAGAGCAGTGGTGGCCACGTGGTATCGGCCCCGACTTACGAGATTTTTTTTTTTTCGGATGGGAAATCATCAAATGACCCCTCAATGGGATGGGAAATCATCAAAAAAAATTTGAGTTTCAGTTCTAAGTAGGGGGAACCCCAAAATTTATTGTTTTTTTTTTCTATTTTTTTGTGAAAATCTTAATGCGGTTCACTGAATACATCTACTTACCAAGTTTCAACAATATAGATCTTATAGTTTCGGAAAAAAGTGGCTGTGACATACGGACGGACAGACAGACAGACAGACACACAGACAGACATGATGAATCCATAAGGGTTCCGTTTTTGCCATTTGGCTACGGAACCCTAAAAACAGAATAAAATAAATATTTAAGGGGGCTCCCATACAACCTAATATTGATTATATAATGGTATGCGGAAAACTTTGTGCGCGAGTCCGACTCGCATTAGCTGGTTTTATTTGTATCTTACCTACCTATGGCGCAAACCTACCAGAATTCTACAAAAATAATACAGGATGTGTCATAATTATTATCCTAGTTTTCACCCATAACAGTATCACGGTAGTTATTTGATATAATAATTATGTTTCTTTCTTAATCCCGAAATATTGTCGCAACTTTTTTATGTGGTTGGAATAGAGCGCAATATTTTTTAGTATTATTTGCAATGTGCATGTATGTACAATTTGGTTCTAAAAAAATACTTGGATGTTTCCAAAATCGTAAAATTGTGTTAAGGAACGAAAACAACCAATTTAAAAATTCATAATAAAAATGAAAAATAATACCTAGATGCGTGTTTTGCGTAGATGTGACGCATACTTTCTTCCAAATTGTTATTTTGTTTTTTTTTTGTTTGTATTTTTTTATGCGCCATATTTGCAAATAACCGTATTTTCTTTCTTTTCTTTCATACAATTTTGTGCTAGCAAATGACATCCCCGATATCTCAAAAGATTGTGTGGTCCTTCTACCAATCGAAACCTTTGTCTTTTCAACTCTCGTCGAATCGATATTGTTGATAATAAAATTAATCGTACGAACAAAGTTTCAACCACGGCCAATAACTAGCATCTATTTTTATAAACGTAATAACCCCATCGTCCGTACGCCAACGGAACACAAATCCTTAGAACTCATTATACAAAATACGATAGCTGTAGAAGGTCAGCTCCATACAACGAGCGAAAATGCACGAACACATTTTGTAGCTGTACAAGGATCTACTGAGGCGTGGTTGAAATGGGTACGCCGCGCCGTCATCTTGTTTTTTTAATAGATTTCACAATACAATCGCATAATTGTTTCCCAAAAGAGGCAACCTGTCAACGACATTCGAGCGTCTAAAGATCCTTGAGGCGCTTTAGACACGCTTCACGTACAGCGAGTGCAAATGCAATCGCGAAGGGCATTGAACGAGGTACACGCCGAGGGTGCAGTTACTGGAGTCACACCGCAACGTCAACTTCAAGGCGTTCGTGGTGCGCGTGCCGAATTGCTATCTGCCCGTCGTCATGGAAGAAGACTTCTGGCCGCAGGATGTGGTGTTCCGTCGCTTCCGCGGACAAGTACCACAGAACCGATCAAGAGTTAGCTAGTGAAGTACTGTTTTATAATAAGAATATGTATGTTTAGGTTAAGGTATTTATTTATCTGCGTCGCCTGAAATAAATAAATAAAAAAAATTAGCTCGGTCCACACCAGACGATCCAGTGCGCTCCGATTCGGTGTCCTAAAACAGATCGTGCGAAAGAATCTCCGGTCCACGATCGGCGCTTCATGATCGTGTATCGTGAAGCGCCGATCCAGGATCGCCCGGTGTGGACCTAGCTATTCAGAAATATATCTTATGCTAGTATTTTCCCTCGTTTTATGTAGCCGAACTTCTGTACTTGCCTATTTTGTGCTCATTACCTAGATCGACTGAGTCCCAGGTGGAAGTTCTAGGTGCAACGCTCAAGATAATAAAGCCAAGGAAAAATAGACAGACTGAAATGAATTCGTCCTGCTTGAAGATAGTGTTGATTTAAGATTTAAAAATGATTTTATTCTAGTTCTAGCTGTTGCCCGCGCCTTTGTCTGGGATCGAGGATGAAATTTAGTCTATGTCCTTCTCCAGGTACCAGGTTACTTATTTGTCAAATTTCATAGCGGTCAAGTATTTGGGTAAAAAAAAAAGTGGTATATTTAACCACCATACTACATTGAACCCATAAATCAAACATTCCAAAATAGCCCTTCCCATTAGTATCCAAACACATATCACATATCTTCCAATTATAAGTCGTATTTGTAATTTTAAGGTATACGTGTGATAAATTCCGAGGCACTTGAGTTCACGTAATGAGCTACTTACGTTCTCCACTTTCATAATTAATTGCCTCACGATAAATTATTCAGAAGGGAAAGCTGGAGCTATTACTGGAAGGAATATTCTGTGAGCGATCGATGAGATGATACAACAGATTGGCTGATTTTATATTCATTTTTATCTAAGCCTTTTGAACTTTAGTAAAATTGTAGCAAAAGGAACTCTAATTTTGTTCTTATGCTCGTCCTACCATTATACTAGCTTCCGCCCGCGACTTCGTCCGCGTGAAATTTCACCCTCTTAGGGGTGGAATTTAGAAAAACCCTTTCTTAGTGGATACCTACTCTTCACAAAGAACACACCCTCCAAATTTCATGTCTCTAGGACCAGCGGTTTAGGCTGTGCGTTGATATATCAGTCAGTCAGTCAGGACTTTGAATTTTATATATATATGTCGTGGATAGATGGCAACACAGTACAGTGAACAGCGCCATCTAACAATTTGATTGGTAAACGAAGAATCATGTGATCGGAAACGCAAGCGAGCCCTACCGCTTGGACACGATCGTCGGTGGAGGGGATGCCGCGAGGACTGGTGGAGAGACCGAGTGGTGCGACAGTCAGTCTACAGTCGACCGTCGAGCTCGGACAGTCTCGGCAATCGCTCAATACCAACGCACGTGTTTGTTTCCGACGCACGTGTGCGTTTCGGTTGTAAATAGCTAGTTTATTAAAGTTACTGTAAATTAAAATAATCTTTTCGTTCGAGTACCCACTGAAGTGCCCACACCTATCTAAACTATGTCGGATCGTGAAGAAGACCCGATGTATCGCATCTCGGCCACCCGCTGATGCGACATCAGAAGTGGGATACACTCGAGCTGAAAAAATTATGGAGAATTGAGCGATGACGTCACGATGCGATGTTTCTTTGCCTGGATTTCACCTGGATAAGGACGTTGAGTGACTAAGAATCGAGCCAAGCAGCCTCGCAGCCGTCAGTGAAACTTTTCGTGTGCTGCAAGTGAGAAACCAGGACATATCGCGGCCCTGCACGAGCAGTGGCAGCCAAGCGGATGGTGGACAACTTGCTGGAAGTAGTGAAGGGCGAGTAGATGTCGTTTATCTGCCCTCAGGCACGTTACAAAATAAAGGTGAGCTGTATTGTTTTGTTTACAATTCTGGTGCTGAATGCAAGTTAGTAAAAGCGAGTTGTACAGCTAAATTAAGTGGCAAACGAGTTAATTACGTTGTGTTGACAGGTACCTATTGGTCAAACGCGTGTATTCAGCACAGAAAAAATCATATGTACTGTTGCGATTAGCGAGCAACAACTTGACATTTTATTACGTTTCTACCCGATATTTACTTGCAAAGTAATATTTTGACAAGTTAAGACAAAGGCAGCTATAATAAAATTTTCGGTTGGCGATTTCGTGTTATTAAAAAACGAAGAGCGAAATCAGATTATAAGACTAAGCTAGATCGGAAGTTCAGAGGTCCATTTCTGGTACATGATTTTCGCTATGATTAGATAGGTAATCAAAGTTTGTTTACATGGCTCTGGTTGATGATTTTCGCTTTCATTAGATAAAATCAAAGTTTGTTTACAAGGCTCTGGTCATTGGATGTTTTTGCTAAGATTATTCAAAGTTTGTTTAGTTAAATTAGAGGTAGTTTTGACAATAAGAAGTGGATTAAAGTTTTCTGATTTCAAAAGTTAGAAGCCGTAAATGGTCAGAATTGGCCGAGTGGAACATGCACTGCTGTTGAATTTTTGGTTACAGGTTAACACACAAGAACGTGTGCAACAGGATGGCAGTGCCCCACAGCATCGGTTTTCAACACCAGACATTTTGCTTCGAGATGTCCACGAAGCAATAATGGAGGCGCCAGTAAGGCGGGGTCCCAGGCGGTTTCGGGCTAGCGCCTGCAGCAGCGGCTAGTAGCCAGTGATACGGTTCAAGTTTGCTATGTCAGTAATCCGAGCAGTGTATTGATGAATACTGGGTGAGTCACATCCATTTTATTACGATTCTGTCACTCTATCATCAAAGATTGTGTTGCGTCAAAGTGTATTGGCTTAGCTTAGTGACAACTGATGATGAGTTGACTGATATTCACTTAGATGAGATAGTAGACCACGTGACACAGGGTCTTAGAGAAATGCAATTACGATAACATTCGATTTGTCTAAAGTAAAGTTAGTAAGTTCGCTTTTAATGATTGTTTTACGAGTAAAGGCGCTTGACTCAGCGAACCTAAAAATACCCCATGATTGTGTGAGAAGGATACCCGATCACCAAGTTACTCGAGAATTAGATGTCATAGTTGATGACAGTGGTAGTGAGACCACCTTTGGTTAAGAATGGCTTGTACACTCAAACTCGAAACTTAAGACCAAACCTCATGAGTAACATGTGGCGATGGGTCTATAAGAAATCGTTGGTGCGATTTCTGTCTGTGTTGGTGCACAGAGCGCTTTATGTGTTGTAGCACATATTGCGCAAGATATCTTAAGAGTCGTTGGTGCGATTCTTTTCTGTGTTGGTGCACAGAGCCCCACATGTGTTGTAGCATATGTGGTGGCAGATATCTTAAGAGTCGTTGGTGCGATTCTTTTCTGTGTTGGTGCACAGAGCCCCTCATGTGTTGTAGCATATGTGGCGGCAGATGTCTTAAGAGTCGTTGGTGCGATTCTTTTCTGTGTTGGTGCACAGAGCCCCTCATGTGTTGTAGCATATGTGGCGGTAGTTAAGTAGAGAGTCGTTGGTGCGATTCTGGTCTGTGTTGGTGCACAGATTACAATGAAAGTTTCACGAGTTGAGTATACATTGCCTACGAGTTTGATTTCGGTAAATTCTAACTGAGTTGTTACAATTTTGATGGTTTAACTTGTTGATCGGTGGAGTCCTGTCTGTGTTGGTGGGTGCACAGAGCGCTTCATGTGTTGTAGCACATATTGCGCTAGTTTTCTTTTACTGAGTATCAATCGGTCGAGTCCTGTCTGTGTTGGTGCACAGAGCGCTTCATGTGTTGTAGCACATATTGCGCTAATTTTCTTTTTCTGAGAATCAATGGGTCGAGTCCTGTCTGTGTTGGTGCACAGAGCGCCTCATGTGTAGTAAGCACATGTGGTGACTAGTCTCAACCGCACCTTATGTGCAGTAGCTTATGTGACAACTGATCTAGTAAGAATTATTGGTGTGATTCTGGACTGTGTTTTTGCACAGATTTTGGTAAATAGTAACTGATTCGTTAGAATTTTGATTTTCTTTGTTTCAACTTACTGATCGAACCTTTTCTAATGATTAATGTTGGGAGTGCGAAACCTTGACAACAAGGCATTGTAAATGAAGACTAGAGAAATTAAAGTAACAATGAGATAGAGTTACCTTAGTTATTAGGTAATGGCAGGATAGCCGAGTTACCTTAGATATTTGGCAGGATAGCCGAGCTTGTTTACTCTGTGAGTATATTTGGTCCGCAGGTACCACACCCGAGGACGGGTGCTAGTCAGGGATGGCCGTGTCGTGGATAGATGGCAACACAGTACAGTGAACAGCGCCATCTAACAATTTGATTGGTAAACGAAGAATCATGTGATCGGAAACGCAAGCGAGCCCTACCGCTTGGACACGATCGTCGGTGGAGGGGATGCCGCGAGGACTGGTGGAGAGACCGAGTGGTGCGACAGTCAGTCTACAGTCGACCGTCGAGCTCGGACAGTCTCGGCAATCGCTCAATACCAACGCACGTGTTTGTTTCCGACGCACGTGTGCGTTTCGGTTGTAAATAGCTAGTTTATTAAAGTTACTGTAAATTAAAATAATCTTTTCGTTCGAGTACCCACTGAAGTGCCCACACCTATCTAAACTATGTCGGATCGTGAAGAAGACCCGATGTATCGCATCTCGGCCACCCGCTGATGCGACATATAGATGTATATTACCAAGGGGCTTGTGGCCAAGTAATAACAGCCGCACGAACCGATCAATCATGTTAAGCTACGCTTGCCGCGGTTGGTCCGTAGATGGGTGACCATCTTTACATATCAAGACCCCTCCGTCATTCGTGGATTTTTCTTCGTCGTCAGAAGCCCAGAAGGGGTATCGTATTACCCAGTAACAGGGCTGTGGCAGTCAGATAGGCAGTCGCTCTATGTAAAATACTGGTATTCAGCTGCATCTGGTTTGACTGGAAGCCGACCCCAATATAGTTGGTGAAAGGAGCACATGATTACCATTAAAAACCTGTTGTATTTTCGACACTATTAAAAGGGTTGACTTTTATATACTCTTAAGGCTGTGTGGAGATAGCCAAGTTTGTTTATCAGTTATAAATTCACTCTATGAAAACAATTACTGCACAACAAAACCGCCAAACAGACAATCAATCAAGCATAGTCAAAATTGTCAAAATCTACACGTGTCTACCGAAGAACCCATTTCGACACAAGGCAAAACTTTTCTTTCAGTTTTTGTTGAGGTCTCAAAATAAGTTTTAGTTTTCTCTATATACTGTACATACTTTAATATGCTATTAGTAATATTATAAATTCGAAAGTTGCTCTGTCTGTCTGTATGTTACCTTATAACGCCTAAACCACTGAACGGATTTCGATTAAATTTGGCAGACAGATAAATTCCATCCCGGGAAAGGAAATATGATAGTTTTTATCTCAATATTCCCACGGGATCGACACTATGCGGATGAAACTGCGGGGCGCTGCTAGTAGGTACATGAAGCACTGTTAAAAACCTTCCTGTATCAAACCGTAATACCGGGTTACTAAAGAGGTTTTTAACGTCCTCGTACCAACATCGAGACACTTCCACGGAATAGGAACAAGAAATGTCTCCAAGTACGTGAATGTTATAGGTACCTAATCTAATTTGTTTCATAATTACCGTGTAATTCATTGCTCTGCGTGGAATTCATAGTAATATTTATGACCGTTTTTATAACGAGGTGTATCTGAAGATGTTGCAGTATCAATAAATTTAATTACATATATACAGGGGCTTTTAAGAGCTTAACTGTCACTAATGAGACACAATTACTTCTTCTATTGTTACCGAACTTAAGAGGAACTGCTGTCGGAGAGACTTTTGAAAAAGCCTAACTAAAAAGTCATAATTCGAGGTTTGGCTCTCGCCTATTTCTTCTCCAATTTTGGAACAATTTAAACGATATTTAATTTTCATAAACTGAATAAGAAGGATATAATTATGTTTGTACCTATGTTTTTCTTTTTTGATTAAAAGTTGTCAAATTTGTACAATGCAGAATGTGCTTCTATTAACAATGGTTTAAATCGGAATTTTTTGAGGGTTCTAGTGCTTATAAAAATAATGTATTATCAAAATGTAAAACATAGGGACATACAAGTAGTTAATATTTATTATTCTGTAAAAAATAATTGCTTTATGATAATTAACCAGAAAGAAAACAGGCGAGAGCGTTTCTATGGAGAAAAGACCACCCGCACTTCCTCTTAATAAGTTTGCTTGCGACTAGAATCAATTCTATTCAGTTGTAATTTTTGACGTTCAAAAGTGCCTTTAATGTGCCTATTTGAAATAAATGATTTGACTTTGACTTGCCTAAAAGACGAAGGGATAATATTTGAATGTTCATATAAATATATATAAACTATTCAATTAAGTAATAAATTTAACAAATCAAAGCATTTCTCAGAAATACACTCCTACAAGGATATTTTGGTGAAAATGTGGACAGGGGTAAACATTATTTTGTGCAATGTTATTGTTTTGCGAAATGTTTTCAAAAAAACAATTTCGGCTAAGTTCCGGCTTTGGCCACCCGCCAAAATAACCTTGTACCGCTATGTTAATATTATCAGATTAAAAAATAAAAATAACTAACAATCGACCGTACATAAAAACAAGAATGGATTCGAAAAAAGAAATATTGGATATTGACAAACTACATGATCAGGCCTAAATCAAGAGGTTCGACAGCAGATTAAATTGAAAACAAAAGAAGACTACTATATCTAAATTCAAATAAAAAAACAAAACACTCGAGGTCTTGTTACCCGATTGCACGACAGCAAAGACAGGGAGGGTTATGTTTTTACATAACTTTAGTCCAAACTTAAACCAATGAGTCAGTATTGTATTTTAAACTTAGACTCTGTTTTAACGTCAGGTTTTGTGATTGGAACTTCAGCTTTGTCGAAATAAAGTTCAAAATAAAAAAAAAAAACCAGCTACGTGCGAGTTGGCCAAGTGCAAGTTGGACTCGCACACAAAGGGTTCCGTACCACATAGCAAAAATGCCGACGAACCACGTTTCTTGTACGGAGACAGAACATTTATTAACTTTATTTTTATTATTTATTGTCATAGCTGCCATAAAAATACACACTCTATAAAAATTTTAACTCGTCTACCTATTACGGTTCATAAGATACAGCCCGCTACAGATATCGATCCATTTTTTTAATTCACCTGTTTCATTCTAAAGATAAGCTTTACGAAACAAGGCCTATAAAGCCGTTGTTTTCCCTTTAAATCGAAAAGAGGTCAATAATATATTCACTAATATACCCTTCGCCATTACACCTAAACGCCATACCGGGTGGTATGGCGTGGGGTGTGACGACTAAGAAGTGGTAAGGGTGGGCCTCTCAATTTATAATTCTGGAACCTTTTTACTTCAGACCCAACTTAGAATAGAAAACGTCTTTGCCTCACCTCTTATATTTTTAGGCCAGTATGGTAATCTATAATCTGACATGTTCTAGAAAACAGGACTAAGCCAGTCTTATGTTTACATATTTCTAGGTCGTCGCGAATATTTAATGGCTATCCGATCCGCCGATGATGGGAAATAAATTTTAAGAATTATTAATGTATAGTTATGAAGTTATTTATTTATTAATTTAAACCACAATTATAAAACCTTTACAGAATCATCCAAGGTGATGTTATATGTCACAAATGAGGTTTTTTAATTATAGTAAAAATATCACTACGGTTCTTGCGTAGCAATTTTGTAGCTTTTATATAATCACAAAGTGTTCTTGCAGGGCAAACTAGGATTTTCAGTAAAAAAAATTAAAATTAACAGTGGCTGAATACCATTAATCCTAGAAATGTTAATTGATTGGGGAACATTATTTTATATAATCAATAGTTAAGGCAATATTTTTTTAAATTTCAAAATCGACACCATCATAACTCCTGTATCCAACCTATAATATACATTCAGGATCAACGAAGATCTATTTGTTTGGCTAACAGTAAACTTGTGTGGCGTTTAATCGATAAATCACTATGGCCATTAACTGGCTTCTAGTCGGGAGGACGTTAACACAAAATAGATAGGTACAGAGGGCCAACTCTATACAACGTGCGAAAATAAGCACACGCACACTTAAGGTACGGGCAGACGTGCTCATTACTAGCACGAAAGCATGCTTTTATTGAGCAAGTGCTCATTAGACGCAACATTGCATAGTAATGAGTATGCATATATTGTGCGTGTAAAAAAATTTACCGCCGCGGACGTTTGATTTTCGAGCATGCTACCTGAGCCGCGAGTAGAAGGGGGCGTCCTTCGAGCGCGTCTGAACAGGTTTGCTTATGAGCATGCTATTATCGGTTCGATCTCGGTCCGCGACAGTTGCTCCGTCAATTTAAAATAAAAACGAAATAAACCCTCAATATGTCGCGTTGGGGATAAGAAAAAACTGCTTTTGGTGTCATATTATAGAAGTTACGAATGTCTGTCCTTTATATAAAAATAATATTGCACGAAATAATGCTTATGAGGCTTTATTAAAGGACATGAATAGTCAAGTTTAACAATGAAAATGAGCCAGGTGCCAAATAGCACTTATATGTCCGTACGTTTGCTTTGAGCGTGCTTATTTATGAGTATGCTTAAAACATGCATGCTTATTGCTGGCAAATGTGAACAGTTGCAGAGCATGCTAATTTTAAGCAAGCTTATGAGCATGCTTTTTCTTGAGCACGTCTGTCAGTACCTAAAGACGTGTACGTACGGCGATCTCAAATGAATGCAAGTCGCGAGAGCGCTCGCATTTGCTGTAATCATCTGCCTTTTCCCAATTATTTTCTAACTGAATGCAGCTGAATAATAGTATTTTACGTGGAACGACTGTCTATCTTTTTTTTCTTTTTTTATTTGAAATTGGGCCCGCTCTTGACCTCGATCACGCCTGATGGAAGACGATTCAATTAATTTGTCTCGATACAAAAATAATTACTTACAAAGTTATAACTTTCCAAAAATAATTACAAAGTTATACCTATCTATTTTTTTACGTTTTTCGACTTCACGGCGCACCGGGTAACGCTTAAGAGTTATTCAATGGAATTTACTTTAAAACATAGAGTATTTTCATAACAAAGTTTCCTTAATTCGTTTATTTTGTTAAAAAAAGAGTAAATTCGTTTTGGCACATACGTCGTTTTATTCCGAGCGCACGCACATTATAGCCATCTATCTCTCTTCTTTGGCGTTTCAAAAGTAATTGCATCACTTTCGCTCTCTTATTAGATCAGTCGCTACGATTTATTTTCGAGGTAGCGCCTTAACGTGCTTTCCGAGGCACGGAAGGGTATCGGTGTGTAAAGATGGTCACCAATCCGCGGGCCGATCGCGGCAAGTATAGATTTACCAGATCAATTTACCCCTGCGGCTGTTATTACTTAGCATTCGCTGTATGTAGACGGACATGTATATGTGCCCCGTGGCCATGAGCTACACGCTCAAGCCACATGCGTTTTGCCATAGCGACTGCGGAGAAAAAAAAAGTGGTTTAGAGCGTGCGTTGACCACCGCGTTGTGACTTACGGAGCGACGGACACAGCACCCTAAATACCAACCACATCGCAATATAAATCATTTGAAAGATATTGCTAATCCATTGCTTCATTATTTTCAACAAATTTGTCTGTAGAATAACGTAAATAACGTAATGAATGTTGTTGAACTATCAAAATGAAAATGACGATGAAAAAAAAAATGAAAAATGAATGATGGTGATGTTAGTGTGTTACGCAATTAGGTACCCTGAAAGAAAGAAAGAAAAAAAGAAAATCCTGCAGGTGACGCGGACGCGTGCTGTTTGACGCAAGTCGCATCACATAAGTTCGTCATCGTGGCCTGAGTGCGTTTTCGTTCGATGTATGGAGACGACCTTCTGTTATATTCTGTGGTTCAACTCCGGATGGTTTCAAGGCTTGTAGACGACGGCTCGTAATTGGCAACGCTTGCACTTCTTGCAATGCAAAGTTAGCGTTATCGTTGCAATATTTTTTCTCTGGTAAAGCGGGATGTAATTCTGGAAGTGGATTTAAAGTCACGTTTGGGACGTGTTAGTTTAGTGAGCTAGACAGGACTGGATCAGTGGTGATAAGTTTAGAAAAAGATTTTACGTTTTAATTCGATTAACGTGTAAAAATGGTAATATGGTACTCAACTATCCCATAACCATTTTCTCCCAAAAACTGTGAATCTAAACTGATAACAGACAGTATGAGCACCTAAACACCTGCAATCTAAAAACTGTCACTCCATCCTCAACCAATAAAGAAAAAAAGTGACACGCAGAAAATTAAAATTGCAAATATCGTTAGCGCGATTCAGCTCGTTCCTTCAATCATAATTTAGTACAGCGCCATCTATCCGCACTTGAACGCAATTTAGCCAGTACACGTCAAACCGCTGCCTGTGTAATTTGCACGGTCCTTAATAGTTTTCTGCGGTGTAATCGATGGGTGTTGTGGGGTAATGACGCCATGCGATATGCTATCGTAATGAACACTTGCTCGAAGTAATTTTTAGTAATACTGGCAGAAAAGAAAAATGAAAATGCAGTGTTATTGCATGTTACGCGGTTGTGTTTTATTTTAGATTGATTTTTAAATTAGGTAATTTAGAACGTTGTATTTTTTTCCAAATTACATGATTCCTCGGTGGTCTGGTGGTTGAAAGCGTGATTATTAAATGTAGTGTTTTGTTTTTTTTTATCCCCAGGTCAGCCAAGTGTTAGTAGCCCGGACTCCCTGGATTTGTGTCCGGCCAACGGTTTTTTGTAGCACTTACATATATAATGTCTTATATACATTTAGGTAGGTACACAACTGCACACTGCTGTCATGTTGCCTTTTTTTTTGCGGATGGGAAATCATCAAGTGACTTCTCCCGCTCTGGGTGGAGCGAAAAGGAGTGTCAACTCTTACTGACTAAAACTCACCCGTGTTCCTTCCTTAGCCCTTTATGCTCTGGGCCAGAGGCAGTTTAATTGTAGTGACCACTTTATCTCCGTTGATTTCGTATTAGCAGTACACCACAGACACTGATAACATCGTACAGATTCGCAATGGTCCCTCAAAAGCTATGTGGAGGCAATGTTTGTCAAGCCTATTGGCGTAGTGGCTAAGTGCTTGACTTTGTGTTGGCCCAGTTTGGATCCCCAGCATGAAACAAATATTTATATTTTGGCCTACAGTCATTTGTTCCGAGCTGGAATGTTTGTGCATTGTGCAAGTCAGATTTGTGGATAGGCACAAAAAATATCTAGAAAACATAACGTCAAAAGATTTCAAGTTCTAAAAATCCACTTTCAAAGTCTTTGATAATTTGATAGACTTTCTAAAGAACTAACTCTTTCAAAGTATTTGAAAGTAGAATCACTTAAGACACTATACAAGTTTCATTTTTAGATTTAATAATAATGGAAAAGAGTTTTCTGACAAAAATATTCCAGTATTCATTACAATATTTCTATTCATCCATCAAAATATTTAGATTCGTGTCAATCCTATACGTATACAATAATATCGATGTAGTTCCAGTTGAATAATTGAACGCTCGCTGCATTGATGTGGGCTGACTGACGGCCCAGAAAATGGTTTTTCGAGTCCACTGTATTATGGAGAAGCTTTGAAATTAAATCCCACTATGGAACGATTTTTTGCTCGAAAAAAAGGAGGATTTTTAACAGTTTCTTTTTTAAGGAAACTGTGTGAAAATTGCTGTGCTCATGAATTCACTTTGCAGCAGCAACCGTGGAATCTATCCATATAATATTTATTTTACAATACTCTCGTCGTAATTATTTTGATTTAAGTAAAATTTAATTGACTTAAAAAAAAAAAAAAGTCAAAGTTTCTTTATTTGTAACTTCAGTTGAACAATGACGAAGGATGCATTGAGGTTGCGACTTACAAGTTGTAGGTCGTAGAATCGAATCCAGGTGGGCACTTTAGGTACTTTGTGTAAATAATTTCATCACCACTGCTCTCAAACCGCTGAAGGAAAACATCTTGACGAAACTGGCATGTCCTAGAACGAAAAATTCGAAGACATGTGACATCTACCAACCCGCACTGGGCCCGCGTGGTAGATTACAGCCCTCTCTCTGCCGAAGAGAGGAGGCCTGTATCCTAGCAATGGGAACATTATAGGCTGACTAGCTTCTGCCCGCGACTTCGTCCGCGTGAAATTTCACCCTCTTAGGGGTGGAATTTCGAAAAACCCTTTCTTAGTGGATACCTACTCTTCACAAAGAACACACCCTCCAAATTTCATGTCTAGGAGCAGCGGTTTAGAATGTGCGTTGATATATCAACAATCAGTCAGTTTATCATTTTATATATATAGATTATGTAGGCATGCCAAAGCACTCTAGTATCACATTTGCATCACTCCACGACAACTGGTAAGTCATTCGTGGTACGAGTTCCAACCCAACATCTACAGACCTGCCTGTCCAAGAGGACTTTTGGCCGAAAGTCGTATATCGACGTATCCGAGGACGGTTACGCGACACATCGCTGCGAAACACGACGCCGACAACGTTACGTGTTTAATCATAGTTTTAAGGTTTTTAATGTGTATTAGTTTATTATTGTATAAGAGTATTTTTGTGTATTTTATCTATGGGCCTTAGTTGCCTGATAATAAAATGATTATTATTTACTATAATTAGACAGAGTTTTACGATAGTTGTAACCTAAGGAATAGGTACTTAGGTACAATTGTGTCTTAATTCTTAAAGATGCATTCGCACCTAAGTATTCTTTAGGTTTTTACCTAGACTGTCACAGTTTACTGTTTAAGTGTATGAATAGCTAGATAGCTAGATTGATTTAACTTTAATTATTTTTTAAATTCTTAGTTTATTTTCGTAAAAAGTTATAATAATAAAAAAATCAGACACTCATGTTTCTCATTTCTAATTTTAGATATTTATTATTGTTTCTTCAGAAGCTATATTAAACATAAAACATTTGATTAAATATTCACGTTACTCTCGGAGAATAGACGGTAATTTACACAAAGTGAGGAACGGAAATATTATGAAATAATTTGTTGATATTATGTCGAGACGAAATTCAATCAAAGTATCGTTTTGACTTCAAAGAATGCGCTGGCACGGAGTAGTATCTATGGTCGTACTATGACATTAAAGCGTATATAGAGTAATCTATAGACTCATGGTATCCGTGTCACCGAAACGGACAAAAAATTCCGGCAATCTTCATCACTATCATTTTTGCAGCTTATTACACTGCACCTAACCATTTTCACAGTTGCACAATTAATGTACTATTATTGAATTATGCACGAAAAAGATCTTATTTTCCGTTTAACTGCGGTGTAGTTTTTATTATTTCATTCATAAACGTCAAACTTGTTGTGCACATTGATGTGCTTAGCCGACACGCAGTAAGGGACAGAAATATTCTTACTCTGTCTCTTTTCTTTACTAGTGACGTAAATATATATCTCTTTTTCTTGTGCGAATGAAAAAGAAGATATGCAGCAGTCTATACTCTATAGTTTACTCTGTCTACGCACTAAAGCCATCATTGTTCCAGTGTGAAAGAGAAATAGGTTACACAACGGAACACTGACGTGCGAGCCTACCTACTATAAGTTACTTGTAGTGACGTAAAAGGAGTCTTAAGAAATTATTTTCAGTAAGAAGGCAGCACATTTCTCCTGCCGCAAATAATAATACGTCGTTGCTCCATGGACCAATTGAAATTTGACACATAACATAGTACATAATCCGTCTATAATGTTCCCACTGCTGGGACACAGGCCTCCTCTCTTTTTGAGAAGGAGTGAGCCGTAATCCACCACGCGGGGCCGATGCGTGTTGGTAGATGTCAAAATTATTCTAACTTTTGATTACTGGTTTCCTCACGTTATTCTCCTTCACCATTTTGAGAACAGTGGTGATGAAATAAATCACACAAGGTAACGCGCCTGATTGCCTGAGTTGGGGCCGTCCGGCCGTTACCGTTGCATAATAATACGTATCACCATTTTTTTACCACAATAATATTTTGTAAACACTATGTTTAAATTTAACAATTATAGTCCGCGCGGAACAAGTTGGCCGCGCTTTAGGTATATGAGCCAGGGCTCGGAAACCGGTTGAAATTCTTAACCGGTTACGGTCATTGACCCCAAACCGAAATCGATTTAGGTTAAGGTTTGCACTTTACCGGTTTTTGCGGGCAACCGGTTTTTCATGAATTTTGGTTTTGATAGAGGAAATTAACCGGTGAAAACCAAGTTTTAACCCTCCCCGGCCCCGCCACTCACGAGCACGGTCTGGCCGTTGCGATATCAAGAAATAATCAAAATTTTATTACGGAATTAACCGGTTAATTTGGGTGTCAAAACCGTTTGTGCTTAAGTAACCGGTAACCTTTATCATTTGGGTTTCATAAGAACAGTTCACTTGTTTAACCGGTTATTGAAGGAACGATATATTTACCGGTACTTAATCGAAATTAACCGCTCTTTTTAAACCGGTTCAGAGCCCTGATATGAGCGGTGGAACAGAGGGGCGGGGGCGCTTTGTCATTACTCAGTACGTGCGCTGCGAACAATAGGCAACCCCGACGCCCTTACCCCCGTCCCCACCCAGGGCGCGGCCAACTAGTTCCGCGCGGACTATAGTAGCTAGATTCTGCAAAAAATAATAAAATATTTTACGCAAAATCTACCCTTAAAATCAATATTTAATAACATAAAACAGCATAAACCGACCGAATCAAAACACGGAGTCCATTTAACCCTCTAGTGTCGTAAGTTGGTAACAATTTGTGCTATTGCCGGGGTCTCTTGGACCCCACTTGTAAACTTGTGCGATTTGTCCGGGCATTAACCGAATTTAATACTCCTTCATGTAGACCCTACGTGTGACTTGCTATTTTGTTACTGTGTCCATGAAACTGGCTGGCAGAAAATGATTTATTATCATCTTGTTTGATAGAATGGAATAGAGAAGCCGAAAGCACGTATTTAGTTATTTTTTTATTTATTTGGCTTACCAACAATTGAATACACTAATACAAAGATATGCGATACATCCAATAGACTTGACTAGTGTACCAATTTCTTACAGGTAAGCATATGATGCATTACTTATTTATCGATTGATATTGAGCGCCTACTTAAATAAGTACCTAATGCTATATTATTTATCTAACAACAACTACTTTCATTCGTCATTTTCGGGTAACCACTGGAACAGCGCTATACTGTGGGTCCCTCATAGCACATCATAAGGCTCCTACAAACAGGCGCGACACGCGACGCGAATCGCGAGCGACACAAAGGCACCGCTCGTTGCGCGACTTGCGGTGCCTTTGTGCCGCGCGCGATTCGCGTCGCGTGTCGCGCCTGTTTATAAGAGCCTTTATGCTTTTTGTCACAATCACAACGTGCAACGTGCTCATAATTAAAAACGATCAAAATCCAGTCGCAATCTCATTTCAGCCACAATCAATGTCAAAAACTTGTCAAAAATGTAGGTAAACTAAAGGTATTTTGACAGATTAAGACTGTGCTCGGACTGTGAACGTACTTATGAGGAACAGGGCGTGCTATTCTCTGTACAAATGTATTCCCCTTGTTTCTTCCTGAATAATGCCTCTAGAGCATTTTTTTTTCATAAAATCAAGGTCTGCTGAAAACACGTCTCTGTCATTTTATTTTTTTCAGCAACGAATTAGTAAAGAAAATATATGACCCTCTAAAAATTAACAAAAAATGCCTTATACCGCCATGATTAGAGGACTACCAGACAAATTAGAAAGTTTTTAACATAAAAAATGTTAGGAACCTAAACATACTCTTTCTTAAAATGTTAATGTAAAAATAATTGAATCGGCTCAGTTTTCGAGGAGAAAAAGGGGAATACGAAGCGTCAATCTCGTTAAAATTTTTGTGATAATTTCGGTCTGAGCTGCAGCTGACCCTATCACACAATACGGGGGCAGACTGGAGGTAAGCAGACGGCAATAGTTTCTTCAAATACCTATTTTTCAAATTCCTCGCAGGGTGCCCTCTTAAAATTACGGGAATTGCCCCTCAGTGGTGCGTTCATAGATCTGTTTCGTTTTTTTTTCTTTATCGTTCCAGTTAACTTATCTATTTGCTTTTTTTTCGGATGGGAAATCATCAAATGATCCCTCCCGCTCTGGGTGGAGCGGAAGAGAGTGTCAGACTTTTACTGACTAAAACCCACCCATGTTCCTTCCTTAGCCCTTTATGTTCCGAGCCAGCGGTAACCCTTTCGGACAATCCCGCTGACCCGGCAAGCTTCGGCCCTAAGAGGCTCCTCCTCGATGCTGACATCTCTTTGAGGCGCGCGTGGAACACGTACGCGCCGTCCAGCACGGGCCTGGTCCTGATTGAACGGTGAGCTACCCATTACTCTCCGCCCGCAGGCCCGCGCCTACGGTGGCCGGGAGTCGTCACGCAACTCTGTTGTATCTTCATTTTCACATAGCGCACAAAATGAAACTGAAATGTATTCCTTGAACCATGGTTACCCTACCCGACATGTGTGTAACTAGTTAACATGTGCAGAAGGCTAATCTCATGTTCTTCAAGTCCTGAACTTTTGATTTAATAACTTTACGACTGACCAAACTTTGAATTACATTAATTAAATATTTCCTTTATTAGTTTGAGGTGCCCTGCGGGTGAATTGGGGCCCTAACTTACAAGTATCCAATTTCTGGGTGGCTTTAGAACTTTAGAGGGTTTGTTTAGAACTTTTAAAACAAAAATATTGTCCGTGTTCAATGTTTACCTATTAAGTATCCAACAGTTTTTTTAAGTCAAATTTGGCGTGAATTTTGAACGAGGCGTGGCAATGAAAGTTGTGTTGAACTTAAAAAACATCGTGAAACTCAATCGAACTGCGTCGGTGGGTTGATTAAATCTTAATACATTAAATTAGGTTCTTTGTATTTCACAATAAAATTACAGACGTCCGATTTTCTTTTTAGGGGATCCGTACCCAAACGGTACCCTATTACTAAGCCTCCGCTGTCCGCCCGTACGTCAATCTGTCAGCGGGTATATATCTCATGAACCGTAATAGGTAGACAGTTGAAATTTTCAAAGAGTTTTTATTTATATTGCCGCTACAACAACAAATAATAAAACAATATTAAAGTCAAAAATTAAAAGGGATATTCATACAAGAAACGTGTTTTTTTCGGCGTTTTTTGCGTTGTACGGTACCCTTCGTGTGCGAGTTCGACTCAAACTTGACCAACTTTTGGTATTATTTTGATTTCTCAAAATTACTCATAATTAGGTATTAAGAGTAATTAAAGTGACCTATTAATTCGACTTTATAGAAGCGCTACGATTCTAACAAATCATAATTCTTATAATACGTACGAGACTCGTATTAACAGAACGATATTGGAACAGCTATCTGTAACAGTCAAAAGTAACACTCAGACACAATGTCCATGCCACAGGAGCGATGAAGGATGAAGACATTAATACCAACTAAGATATGTCACCATTACCTAAGTTGCCTCGCACACTATGCGATAGCAAGACTAGACAATGAGAGACTGTGGTCGACAATTTTTGTATAGCATAATCAGCCTATAATGTTCCCACTGCTGGGACACAGGCTTCCTCTCTGAGAAAGGGTGTAAACTAATCTACCACGCGAACCTATACTGCGGGTAGATGTAACATAATTATCTTCGAATTTTTGGATATAAGACATGCCAGTTTCGTCACGATGTTTTCCTTTACCGTTTTGAGAGCAGAGGTCATGGAATTTTTCTATATTTTGTTCAAAGCTCCGCACACTTGGGTCAAGTAGCAGAGTCGCAACGACAGGTTAGGGAAGTCGCACACTCTCGCTGCATATCGTAGCGACTAAACGCCCGGTGCTCGCGTACACCCAACGACAGTCGTATGCGACAGGTCAGCGTCAGTCTTGCTGTGAGCGCTGAGGAAGGTGGACATGTTTGTATTGCGTATCTCAACTTAGAACTGAGAGAGAAACTCAACTTTTCTATTCGGTAGCATCGTCTAGACGCACAGGTTGCGCGATCTCGAAGTATGCATTGCATACACACGAGCAACAGGCGTCGACGTCAGAGGTAACTGCATCCATTGACAACATGTCGCTCATGTATTTGAGTACAGTGATCAAATACACTAGTCGCATGTTGTCGACGGCAGTTGCCTCTATCGTCCATGCGTGTCGCTCTTGTGTATGCACACTAAGTGTTGCTATGGCGATGCACATGTAGCAAAGTTGTGTTTCCACAGATAGCACGTGTATCGATAATGTATCGGGTTTACAGATCGCAATAATGCACAATTAGAGACCATTTCGCAAGCCTGTCGACTACAAACAGTATCAGGTTGCCAATTATTTTTGTTGATTTTGTTTTTGACATTTCCTTGAAATAAAATAATATGAGATTGAGCGAAGGGATTTCGGTTTACTGGTATTCCAATTCGAGATTTAAATTCAATTAATTAATGTACAAAAAACTCGTTAAACATTTCCTTAGCTAGAGGAATTTCGTTTTTAAAATATACTTAGTCAAAAATCTACAAAAAAAACGACTTGAACAAAAATTCATCACAAAAAACACGATGTTTTTATAACAAATTGAATTAGGCGTACATAAGCAATTATACTCTACTACAGCGCTATAAGGTCCTAAACAAACAAACTGCGGAACGTTGGATTGAATATTTTCATACATTACCATCATACATCTGATCCAATCACCTTTGTATAATATGATGGCACAGCCGATGTAAAAAACGGCTTTTAGGCAGAAAAAATAAAGATTCAACATGGATAATCTAGGGAAACGTAGAATAATATTTAAATGTCATTTTGGTTGAAACAAAGATGATTAAAATATAATCCTTTACTAACCTGTATTTAGTCTTTATTTTATTGAAGTAATTATTTGTTTGTTATGAATGAAAATTTGTACGCCTAGTCAGGCAAAACATGTACGGACTTGTTACTTATATTTAAGATCTTGCATGCCTAATTTGTATGTAAACGCATGTTTGACAAATAAATTATCTTTATCTTTATCTTTAACCTGCTTAAAAATCAATGCACAGTTATTGCTTTGTCATAAATTTTACTACAAGGTATAAATTAGAGGAGGTACTCAGAGCACTGATTTCAATGGCACTTGACCGAAGCGCACCTGAGCACTTCCGCTAACCGCACTAAAACAAAATTTTGATAGGTCCGGTTCCGTGGAACAGCCCGTCTGCCTTCAAATCAAGAGTGAACAGGCAGCTTCTGGGCACGCTCGTTCCGTCATAGTCCTCATCCATCGCTTTCCATCAGGCGTGATCGGGGTCAAGAGCGGGCCCATTTAGCTATAAAAAAACCAAAAAAACAGTATATCAATATTATTTTCAGTCTCCGAACAGCACCTATGTAAATTATTTTTTTCGTTTTGGGATGTATTTTTTTAAGGCATTCAGTGCGGTTAGTGAAAGTGCTGAGGTGCGGTTCGGCCAAGTGCTGTTGAAATTAATCCAGTGCTTTGAATGGAATACCTCAATTAAAAGAATTCCTTAGAGCACCGAACTGGCAGACTACCCAAATGGGCAGTCTGTCATTATATAGTTGCGGCCTGATATTCTATGTTCATCCCTATGAGCTCAAGTGTCACTAATGAGACACAATTACTTTATCAACTTATTATGCTTGCGTAACAGCCTAAACGAGGGTTTATAAAAATAGAATACAGATGCCTAGCTTTTCCTTTCTTGTATTATTTTTATTACCTACCCTACTCATCATCTGCCTAGCCTTTTCCCAACTATGTTGGGGTCGGCTTTCAGTCTTCCGGATGCAGCTGAATACCAATATTTTACATGGAGCGACTGCCTATCTGACCTCCACAACCCAGTTACTGGGTCATACGATACCCCTTGGTAAGACTGGTTGTCAGACTTTCGGGCTTCTGTTATTTTTACCTACCTACCCTATCCTACCCTACTATCAATTTAAATTTGAACAAAAGAATAATGACACCTTTTCCCACGTCCTTACTTCATGAAGACCAATTCCTTCATTAAAATAAAAATATTAACAATTCTGCGAAACTGTGTTTTCATTATGTAAATGAAGTTTTACACGTCATGATATAAATTTTATTAAATGTAGATACCTGGGGAGATTGGATGCTTTGTATTAAAATAAGCTTAAAATATTGTAATGGGGATTACATTTATTATTTCGTTGATTTTCGTCAGTTTAATACTTTATCCAGTTAAATATTAAACGATTGGGAATCAACGGCACGAAATTCAATAGCGTATAAAATGCACAAGTTAAGAGAAATTGAAGTGCGGGTTTGAGGAAAAGAGAGGTTATTAAAAATTTTAATTGCTCAGAGAAGAACGTAAATACATAATTATAATGTGGTGTTTATGAATAAAATCAGAAAAAGTATATTAAAATTATGTTTAGATAATAATCAGGAAGGGACAAATAGATATCGATGAAACAGGACAGCCAACACACAAGTAAAGAGTACTTACGATACCTTAAAATGTCCTTTGTATGAAAAATAACCTTGCAATTTTTCCACAAACGCGAAACCTTATTTCAAAATCATGACTCAACAATTAGAAGCTCCTAAAAAATGTAACACAAGTCACTGGTACATACTAATCACAATATTTCATAATAGCGTGATACGGTTGGTGCGCGTGCACTTGTCGCTGTAATCGGTTTGAACCGCCCCTAACTGGTAATATCACACTTCGCCCGCGAACTGAGCCCGATAATTTTGCAGCGAACGCCCTAGAAAATATTGTTCTCATTATTTTGTTCGATTTTCACTGCAGAAGTCACTGCAGGTGAACCGGATTTAGAAATGGTTTTAGATTGTTTTTGTGATTCATTCAGGCTAGGAACTCACGGAGCGATTTTCGCCCGCGTCCGCTGCGGTTGCGGGCCCGCAGCTTCTGTAGAATGCAAATATTTATATAAAAAATTAAAGCCCATTTCACGACGCGTTTTACGCCCGCGGTGTTCGCGGTTGTATGCGGCTCCCGCTGTACCGGCGGGCAACTAGTAGAATCGCGCGGGCCGCGGTTACCCGCAGCCTCGGCGGGTGGCGCCCGCGCGCTTTGCGATCGGTTGCGATCGGTTGGCGGGCGACCGCGGGGGCCGGCGGGCGGCGCGGCGGGAGGTACGGCCGGCCGGCCGGTACGGAGGTAGGGAGGCGGCGGCCGCGTAACCGCGCGAATAACCGGTCTCGTGAGTTTTGAAATAAAACCGCGGATCCACGACCGCGGCGGTTGCGGGCGAAAATCGCTCCGTGAGTTCCTAGCCTTAGAGTCGAAAAAATAGAAGAAAAAAAGAGTATATCATAGTCGCAGTACGTGGGCGCTCTGTTGTTTCTGTGTGGAATCATGGGATAATATAGCCATGAGATTATGTATGTATTAAAAATCAGAAAATTTTTATGCATAAATATTTGAAAGTTGAATCTATATTATTATCTGAAATTTTTATCAAGTCGATCCTTGAGTATCGGCAAAATACAAGCAAAAGATCTACGACCACATCACATTTTAGAAACAAAATCAATATACCGAGAATTAAAAACCACTAAACCTTTAAATCAAAAGCATGAATAAGAAATTTAATGTTTTACACAAAACTCCCACAAATTACAACAGGGCTTAAAAATCCATACACAACAACAAAAGACTAACACTAAACAATACTGCACGATCGACAACATAAACAAGCATTATGCTAACGATGCACCGAAGAGTTCCACAACCAATAAACTATACTCATTTAACTTTTCGCATAACACCACTATCTCCGAGCGCATTAATGCATGCAATATCACCATGAGCAGTGTTTGTTCCCTTGTCTATAAGATTGATGTATTGCCCACGGTATGCTCTCACATAATTGGAGTGACTGACGGCTAGTGCCACACAATTTCATAAATCAATGGCAAGTATGGCAGCCATGTCTTCGCTGAAAGCTGTTTGTGCGATAGTACTGGGTTTGAATATGTATGTAGGCGTTTCGTGTCTTTTGTGTGATTTGCTTTACGTTATATGTTCGGTTTGTGTGAAATTCGTCTGTCTTTGGAGACAAAATTGTTTTCAATGACCAAGATGATAACAGGTATTCAGACTGAATGTTCAATCCTTTTATTAGAACCTTTGACTTTATTATCAATACCGATGATACCCAGCGCTATAATAAAGCTATCTCCAATCCGTTTACTGAATAGAATCTTATTTTAGATAAGTCTTTCAGTAAAATGGATAAGGACAAAACTTAATATTAGACAGGTCTGGTGTCCAATAATTCCATCTAACTTGTTTAACGACGGAGGGATCCAGAAACAAGAGGCGGCCTCAAAAAACTTCCAGAACCTTCCAGCTGACCGCTAAACGTTAGCTGAGGCAAACACCACTAAAACTCGACACCTAGTTCGAAACTTCACTAACCTTTCTCACAAAAGTAGTTAATTTTATCGGAACAAGACTAACAATTAGTCAGTGATTTCGCGCTTCGATTTAAGGTGTTCTATTGCGCTCACACCCGAAAGT
Source organism: Oligia latruncula (assembly GCA_948474745.1). Lineage (NCBI taxonomy): Eukaryota > Metazoa > Arthropoda > Insecta > Lepidoptera > Noctuidae > Oligia > Oligia latruncula. Next base: position 4,689,644 of record OX419696.1, read on the forward strand.
TCCTGACATTCCAAAACAAAGTTACATTTAATGTGGGGCTTAAAAGATACAAAGATACGAAACCTTATTTCTGGACAGATAAAGTCCAAAATGTATCCCCAAAAAATCTGTTGAGGAACACGTTAGCTTGGTCGAATAAATATCTTTTTCCGGGAGATTCTTTATCGTGTCCGGAATGGTTCCGGTGCTGATGTAAAAATAATTGTTCAGAACCCTCTTTTTATGGGTTCCGTCAGTCGGATGAACGTGAAGCTGGATTTCTGAGAGTGGATTTAGATATTTTATCGTTTACATTGCGATACGCAAGCTTATGTAAATGAACAAGAAAATCTCAGTAGATATGTGTATCGTAGATCTTAAAACTCTGAGCTCATTTTCGTAAATCAAGGTAAGCTTTTCTCTGTAATTATTTTTGTAAAAATAATTCGCAGTCTGCTTTTAACTTTCTAATCTTAGATATGTCAGAGAAATCTTTTTGAAAGAAATATTGTAGGTATTTTGTTGGATGGAATGGACGTAGATAAACAGGGAGGGTAAGATTTAAAATAGATATCACAGAAAAACTTTATGACTAGTGGGAGAAATTCTTGCTTGCGAATTATGAAAAGAAATATTCTTTCAGAAAGGACTGGAATAACTAGCGCATATTGTTTCAAGAGAGGAATAATTATGATATCTGACTTCTAGATTTACTTTTCTATTTGAAATAAGTCGATTTCACAGCGGCTATTAGGTACACAAACTACCAACGGATTATAGGAAGTGCGAATCCAACTTTGGAACTTTCTCCTTCGGGAAGTGACTTTGGTACTCCGGCACAACGGCATACATTTAACTCTGTAAGAGATTTATTTGAATATTTAATGCAACGTGTTCCTATTATTCTGGGAACGATTGTAATACTGTTGTAAAGAATAAAAGGGTAAGAAGACGTACTCTAAAATAAGGAAATAAATGTAAGTCATTCTTTGTTTAAACCATGTTTGGCTCTTTATGAAGGTAAAACATTTTGGTATAATATGACCTTTTAGATTCTAAATTTCTCGTAAAAGATACAATGAGAATTCGTACAATTTAACACGAGATGGTAAATTTCACTGCTCCATGTTTTTTTTTTAGTAACTGCGCACAATGAAACGAATGAAACAAAGGAATAAATGACTTATGAGTCTTATGACGTATGAAACAAACATTTTCCGCCATACCGTAACAAAACATGCCCGAAATCTCCAAAAATAGAACGGCCTCGCAAAACAAAGTCCAGAAACAATAAACAGAATAAAATCCTTCCCGAAATCCCCTCTATAGCTAAAAGCATTTGGGCTTACTTTCAAAGTTGGTAAGTAAATAATAAAATTTCCTACCGTTAATTTTCTGTCTCGTCGCCGCGTCTTTGGGCCACGTTGGGCCATCTAAAAACTTTGTCCTGTTGGTCTTCAGTAACTTCTGCTATGGGCCGTTCAATCAATGGACTGACTGGTGTTTTAGTGGGAGTTCTTTTAGTTTTAATAGAAGGATGATTTATTTTGACGGCACGGTTGGCGCAGTGGTTAAGCGATTGACTGCTGCGCTGCTTGTCGCGGGTTCGATTCCTGCACGGAACAAATATTTGTATGACCTACAAGTAGTTGTTCCGGGTCTGGCTGTTTGTGTACGTGAATTTAAATGTTTGTAAACGCACCCACAATACAGAAGAAATTCCTAGTGTGGGGCAACGTTTTTTTAATAATAAAAAAAAATTAATGTTCGATCTTTTTTTTTTGTTATGTATTTTTGTGGTGTACAATAAAGTATATATAAATAAATAAATTATGCTTTGACTGGGCTACGAATGGAACTTCATCATATACATACATAAAGTTACGCTTTTTTCCCATAGGGGTAGGCCGAAACCACAGAACGCCTGATACGACCCTTACACACTCCTTTTTGCTGTTAGATTGCCGTCCATCGGACTATGAGAGTGAGGAAAGAGTGCACCTGTGTTTGCGCGCACATTTGTGCACTATACAACCTCCCGCGCCGAATTGTAGTCTCCGTTGAGTTTGGCCGAAATACGGTCTGGAGTACTTTACTCCTTTTGCTTCGTTTACATTCATACACGTACGCCAGTTGAGTATTCCGGGCCTGACCTTTCTGATGAACATCACCAATAAGGTCACTATATTTTCCATTCCGCATTTCCACACACGTCTGCCTTGTAAATAACTTTTCTTGGTCGCCTTTCATTTATCTTCTCAGAATGACCAAACAATCAATTTCAAATTATTTATTTGTACAAGAATAGAATAGACGGTGACCCCCAAACTAGGCATTTGCCTGTATCTTGGGAGTCAGTGTTGCGACATTTTCAAAGTGGTACTAGAGTGCATAGTGATTATTGCAAGACAGGAAGAGAGAAACTAAAATTTAACTAATCTAATCAATTAAAATAAAATAAAAACTTAGAACATTGCCATCAGCGTGAGATCAAACTCAGCAAAATAAAATCAACAGTGTGAGATCAATTAAATAACAAAATAATAAATAATAATACTGAAACTAACAAGAGCTCTAGACATACTGGGTCTTACCACAAAAACTTAAACACTTGTTTAACGTGTGTCTAATGTCAGTGTTATTAAAAGGTGTTTAGCTTAACCCGTCGCATGAAATTCTATTGTTATCTGTACATACCCTGTACAGTCACGAGCATAAGTATGTATACACTTGGCTTTATTCAAAGGCGATTTTCTCCTTTATTTTTGAATGAAATTTTATGTTATTACGAACATAGTATTTTCGAACCTATTGGTTTATGTAAAGTGTCGTATTTCAACTTTGCATTCGTTATTTCGTGAAAAAATCGGAATTTAAAGTTGCCAAGTGTTGACATGTTAGTGCTCGTGACTGTACACGCGACATGCGAAGGGTTAAACAAATAATAAACACTGTTTTGTTGTAGTAAGGGCACTTTTTGTCACTACATCTTTTAAACCGCAACGTTGCCTTATCACATCGTTCCTCAGCCTATCTTGTTTCAGTTATCCTCAATCAATCTTGTCCTCGATTGTATCAGTTCTAACTTCTAACTGTTACCAAACCAGTACCCATTGTTTTTTAAAGGATACCAGTGGAGTGGTTGGCATTGTTTTGCAAAAGTATATATATAGTTCGATTCTGAAAAATACCTAATCAAATACCTACATAAATAATTTATTTCATCACTATCATCGCTTGTATATTCAAGTCCGTTTTGAAACATGCACAAATATTTCCACAAACTAGCGTGTGAAGATGCCACTAAATACGGTGCTACAAGCTAGAAAATAATAAAAAAACATGGTGTAACTAACAAGACAAACTTAAACAACTACTCGTAGATATCAAAATGAGATCTACTGTTGGTTTTTAGGTGTTATCATAAGTTTTCTTAGAACATTAACATGCAAACATGGACAAAAAGTCTTAGAATACAAAAATAAACATTTCCTCACAATTTAACCTTTACCGTATTTATTTACGCATAGGGTTGAATTTAGCTTAGCATCATCGAAGGTCACAGTTACGAGTTCAAGGCCGTTTGCTGTGTGCAGCTAAAGTAGAACGACTTACAATGACTTAATTGTACCGTGTCAGACATTAACTACTTCTGTCAGAGAATTTAAACGGGGTTGTTTTGTAGCGCCCTATAATATTATCTTCACTGTATTATATGAATGCAGATGGTTTTTAGCAGTAGTACCTAACTATGATCTTCCAGATGTTTTTTTTTAGGAATTACGACCGGTCTCACCGTCTTCTTCTTAGTGTAAGCATAGTCAGCCTATAATGTTCTCACTGCTGGGACGCAGGCCTCCTCTCGGTGAGAGGAAATGCACCGTAATCCACCACGCGGGCCCAGTACGGGTTGGTAGCTTTAAGTCGTGTCTTCGAATTTTTGGTTCTAATAGGTTATGTCGGTTTCCTCACGATGTTTTCCTTCACCGTTTTGAAAGCAGTGGTGATGAAATAGTTAACACAAAGTAAAGCGCCTGCCTGGGTACGGACCCACGACCTACAACTAAGTAAGTAAGTGTAGTAAGTGGGGGCCGTTACCACTGGGCCACCACTGCAGTGTAAGGCCGTTTCGTAATTAAATACAAGATGATAAGCTTCAGATTTTTTTTGAGGGTTAAAATAAATAACTTACGTAATTATCAATCAATTTGGCAAAACTATTCTGACAATGTCCTCAAAAAGCCATTAATTGAGAAGCCACAGTAGCAATAAAGCGACACTGAATACCAACGACACATCAATTACACGAGTATAAACATAACACAATATCACCACGTAAAACAAAGAAGTACGGTGCGAACCAGTCTTTCGAAACACCGACCATTCCCCACATATTTTAAAACCACGCGATGTATATCAATTAATCAGTTCACAAGCGCAATCTGTTATCAGTCCGGTAGAAAGAAATCTGGCGGGGACATATTTTTTTATTGCCATTTAGGGGTGGACCCCAATCGGGCTTTTTAAAACTGTCATTAATCATAACCACAAAGCATCTATTGTCCTAGAGGAAGGCAATACATTTATCATAAGCGATTCAGTTGAAACAGGCCACAATGGTAGTAACGATTTATGAAATCTCACAAATCCCTCATATGGTTTTTATGATAGCCGTTTGGGCATAATTGGTTTGAAAGAGCATTATGAATGTTTTCCGGGTATTTTGGGGACACTTTTTTGCGTAACGAGGGTGGTATTTGAATTAATTAAAATTCCGGAATTTCAAAATATGTTCCCTTAAAATGAGGAAAGATTCCATAAAATCCTTCTGCCATTTTGCATTAGTGAAGAAACAAATGTTGAAATAGAACCTACCCCTTATACAGGTTGGCAGGGACCACCACCATGAATTCAGCACAGATCCTGGACCCCCTAGCGTAGAAAGTTTTCGTCAGTAAGTAAAATAAAATAAGATAATCAAAAAAAAAAACTGTAAAATAGATGGAAATTTTGAGAAAAATTTTCGCTTTAAAAGTTATTCTGTGGCAGTACTGACAATGTATGGCCCTAGTATGAAGTTACATAGTCGTGCCGTTACTTCTATGGTAGTGCCGCCTTTGTCTTGCAGTTATTATAAAACGTTTATAACTTCGCAATTTTTTAAAGCTTTTAGACATTTCGTATTATTGTTTGCACTATTTGTAAACAAATATTTTTTTGAGTTTCAAATAAAAATTTTGTCATCATCCCTATATGTAATTGTCTAAATTATAACATAGTTACGAACAAAATATAGTTCGTACTTGGAGCAAGAATATCTAGTAAACTGTATATAGTAGACATAGACAAAAGTAAATTACTACATAATGTAATATTATCTTATCGTAATAAATATCACGTAAATATACCAAGAATACATTGTGTACATCGGACTGGAAGAAATGAAATTTTCCAGAGGACTGGGAATAAACGATAATGTTCTACATTTCCACCTTAAGAAGTAAGGTCAGTGACCTGTTACAATGTTCACGGTGGAATTACAGTCGATCGTTAACGATAAACCGAACAATAAAATGGGAAGATGGGTATTAGGCTTAAATGTATTTATAATTACGTGGATAAATATAAGGGTAGATTTACAATTACGTTTCCAAGAAAAGTTGTCGTATCTTGTGATTTACCTAAATTTTTGTTTCTGTTAGCATCTTCTTTTTGAAGGTCACTTAACCGCATGTAGTCTTAACATAATAATTGTATTGTGACTTAATGGAGACTAGACAAAATCAAACTGGTTGCTAATTTAATTGTAAAATTTATTCTCTTTTTTTGACATTGATTTACATTCTGTAATAACTTTAACTCAGACCCTGACTTGTACCTGTATTTTTAAAAATTTAAATGAAAATCTTTTACTTTTACCATGTTTGTAAATATGTGTGCACCATGTATCTATCAGATAATAACCCCAACAATACCAACCAACAGTAGGTATACTTAATAAATTGTGCACAAGTAAATAAATAAATATATAATAGTATTTCATCATGGTCCCTTATTCTTACACCAAAGAAGAATCTATTTTGTTGTACTGCAACGTATACAGCGTGTATCAAAAATATCTGGTCATAATATGACAAGATATTTTTGTATTGTGCATGACCCCGTAAAGGCAACGCAAAACTGTTAGGCTTTTTCCTTTTTTTAAAAGGTTATTCTACAGAGTGTGTATCAGAAATGTATGGTTATATTTAAGGGTGTGGTGCAGACTAAAAAGTAACCAGCTCTCCCATACAAATCTTCAGCAACTACTCAAACCAACTGTGGGTATGGTATATGCATAAATATATGGTATATGAGTAGTTGTTGAAGATTTGTATGGGAGAGCTGGTTACTAGTCTGCACCACACCCTTAAATATAACCATACATTTCTGATACACACTCTGTAGAATAACCTTTTAAAAGAAGGAAAAAGCCTAATAGTTTTGTGTTGCCTTTACGGGGTCATGCACAATACATCAATTGTTTAGCTTCACCCTATTTTGAGGAGCAGTATGATCTGACACATTACTTCGTCAGCTGCTATGATCACAATGATGAAATCAGCATGCACGTTTAAATATCACAGTTGCAAAAGCACGAGCCTGTGGCTGAGTAATTATAAATAATGGTCCCATGAAATGATCCAAAGTTTACGAAATAATTACAGTTGAAATTATGTAGGAAATGGGAACGAATATATTAAAGCTACTATCGGCAATTTAAAAAAATAAACATCGAAATAACTTCCCTACTCAATCACACAAAAATGAAAACGAACATACACTATAAACAAAACGTCAGCAATAACATAACCTGAAAAAAAGGGGGTTCGGCGCCAACGAAATGAAGCCTGAGTGGAACACAAATAAATCAGTTGGCGTGCGCGAAATCACGTCCGATCTAACGCAGCTTGTTAACGCGAGTAAACTTGTTCTCTCGTTTCAATGCGAGTGAATAAAAGTGCGGTGTCGGTGTAAATGACGGTGTCGGTATACTTACACCGACATCTTCACCGTCACTGAATGTAGCGCGTGGTTTTTAAAATCGGTAAGGTTTGTTATTTATTGCGCTGTTTTGAATCTAACGTAGGTAGTAATATACATAAAATGGATTGTCCAGTACCTACAGTGCTATCTTTTGCTAGTAATTTATAACTAGCCTATGAAAATACTAATAAAAATATAGATTTTTAGAACAGAACAGATTACCTACCTTCACGATTCTGTTGAATTGTTGTTCAGTGGTGGTATTCTCTAAAAATCTCACCGTGAAAACTTAGGTGAAGTGAGCGTGGAGTGAACTGTCAATAGTGTCAATTCCTAGCAAAAACAAACTCACTTCACCTAAGTTTTCACGGTGAGATTTTTACAGAATCGACCGGCTGTTAGTAGTGTTAAATCACGTCCAGTCAAACGTAGCTTATAAACGTGAGTAAACTTGTTCTCTTACTTCAATGCGACTGAATAAAAGTTTTCAATCGTCAGAATAACTTTTATTTGAAGATAAAACATACGGTGAAGAAATACGACGGATTGACATAATTATTTTTAAACTGAAATTTGTAATCCTCAGATAAACAGTGAAAACCTGCTGGTTTTAATGATTAACCTCATTGAGATGTTTAAAAATTTAAAAATCCTAAAACGACAGCAATACTGCTAGATATTTCCAGTATGAAAAAAAAAAACCATCGACGAATGATGTTACAAATCAGACAAACAAAAGTGCGGCGACGCGGCGTCGTCGGTGTAAATGTCGGTAGGCTCGGATTTCACGTGTCGCTGTAATATGCAAATATGGCTGATGTTAAGCTAAATACCGTGACGGTTTCGAAATTGTCATACATTTTGTAGGTTTCTGTGCTTTATTTTATTTCTACGTTTCTTTTTTTATTGATTAATTTAATATGCGTTCATAATCTCTGGCAAGATATCGAAATACATACAACATGTATTTCGATATCATAAAATATGTAGGTAATATCGGTTGTATAAGAACTGGTATTTTTCTTAATTAAGTACATTTTGGCGATTCATTTTTATTTATAAGGAAGATAAAAAAAGTAAAATGAGAAAACCTTATTACGAGAATGTCAGTGTTGTTGAAAGGAGTACAAAGAGCTTACTAAGAACATTCTTAGCTTGTTGAAGTGCTTCTAATTGCCCTATTATGACGTGCAATAATGGCATTGCAATAATGGTTTCAGAAAGGCACCATAGAATGGAATTGAAATATTTGCATTTACTTTCCTGCAAGATATATTTGATAGAATATAAAAAAGCGGAAAAATATATTTGCTTTTTGTAATTAATATTAAATTAGAGCGAGGTGAGGTCAAAGGTTCATCTCAAATTGTGCAATTTGTTTCCTAAACTCTTCTCTAAAAACTGTGAAAACATCGCGAGGATACCGGCTTGTCTTATTTAAAAGTTAAAGACCCGTCGTATCATCCACAAACACGTTCTGGGCCCTCGTGGTGAACAAGAGGCGTGTGTTTTTTTTAATCTGTGCTTAAAAGCAATGGCAGTAGAGGCGAGAATGATAACGCGGATCAGTTTGGATTAAATGCAGGTGTTCTATCACTTTATCTGCGAATGCCAAACACGATAATCATGTAGGTATTAATTAGGTTTGCATCAAAGACCCAGATGTTGGAACAATATGAGCTGATTAGGTATGCTGGTATGTAATCATTGCAGAATATCGATGAATGTTCCTGTCCCACCGACTCGTTGTCTTCTTCAAAGAGATCGATTGATACTAGGTAATCATTCAAAGGCTACAGTATTAATGTCTATTCTCTGATGAATACAATAGGACAAGTCCATTCATGTGCACGGAATTAGCCAGTGCCACTGAATTGCCATTGACAAAAGAACTGGTGGGATTGGGGATTATGGTTAGAATTCTGTTGTTTCCTAGTTTTAGTGATGTTGACATTGTAATCGGGTTAAACTGGAACATTATTTTTGCGGCTGCATCATCATCTGCCCAGCCTTTTCCCAACTATGGTTGGGGTCTTCCAGTCCAACCGGATGCAGCTGAATACCAGTATTCTACATGGAGCGACTGCCTATCTGACCTCCACACCCAGTTACTGGGTAATACGATACCCCTTGGTAAGACTGGTTGTCAGACTTTCGGGCTTCTGACGACCCGTAACGACTGTCAAAGATCCACGAATGACAGCTGGGACCAACGGCTTAACGTGCTTTCTGAGGCACGGAGGGGTCTCGGTATGTAAAGATAGTCACCCATCTACAGACCAACTGCGACAAGCGTAGCTTAACCTGATCAATCCAGCTAGTGCAATATGCAGCTGTTATTATGTTTTTTTTTTTTTGGTGGGAAATCATCAAATGACCTATCCCGCTCTGGGCGGAGCGGAAGGGAGTGTCAGACTCTTACTGACTAAAACCCACCCGTGTTCCTTTAGTTGCCTGTGCCAGGGGCCACGGTATCTCTTTTGAACAACCCGCGACCCTGGCGGGCATCGGCCCTAGCGGACCCCGTCAGTTGGTGCTGACATCTCCTTGAGGCGCGCGTGGAACACAACGCGCCGTCGACCCGGGCCTGGTCCTTACCGGGTGGCGAGCTGCCCATTGCTCGTCGCCCGCAAGCCCGCGCCTACGGTGGCCGGGAATCGGCTATCGACTACCGACGCCCGGGGCGTCTCCTGCGGCGGCTGGGGGCGTGAGGGCGCAAGGATTGCCTCTCCCTCACGCGCTCCGCCTCCTCCTTCGTGAGCATCACTGCTTCGCAGAAGGAGGCGATCCGCCGCCGATCGCCGCCGTGAGGACACGGCGGTGCTCTGCCCAAGCTGGGCAGATCTCCACCGTATGCTCCACCGTGTCCTCCGTGAAATGGAGGAGCCACCAGGCCACTCCATTTCACATTTTTGCTGCTGGATATACAGTCACGAGCAAAAGTATGTATTCACTTGACTTTATTTAAAGGCGATTTTATCCTTTATTTTCGAATGAAATTTTATATTATTAGGAACATAGTATTTTCGAACCAATAGGTTAATGTAAAGTGTCGTATGTCAACGTTGCATTCGTTATTTCGTGAAAAAATCGCAATTGAAAGTTGCCAAGTGTTGACATATTAGTGCTCGTGACTGTATTTGGTTATTTCCAGTTCTTTGTGGAATATAATTATTGCAATGGTTTTAAGGGGATCCAATAACTGGAAGGATAGACAGGCAGTCGCTCCTTGTAAAATATCGGTATGCGGTTACATAAGGTTACATTGGAAGCTGACCTCAACAAAGTAGGGAAAAGGCTAGAAGATTTCACATGATTTACCAAAAATATATTTCATGCAGCGATAGTAACTAAAACGACTTTCACGCTTATTACGAATATCTGTGATTTATGTAGTGATTTTTTTAAATTTAATGTCTATGGAATTTAACTATCTGTTTGAATACCGTAATTACAGAAACAACTATAAAGCCATTGTGTCTCGCATAGATCCACGTTCCCGGCATACGAAGGGCTATTTCGTGTTATGTTGTGACAAAATATATTCCAATAATATTATCAACTATTAACCTGCCAGCCACATTACCACCAAATGTAATTTCAGTAGTAATTGAATCTGCTTAGCGTGTCAACCATATTTTGTGTGTTTAACAGCAGCGTGATAATTTATTGATGCGTAGGTAGTTATCAGTTTTAATGTAGGAATCACACTAATATTATAAAGGCGAAAGTTTGTGAGTGTGGGGGTGTGTGTATGTGTTTATATGTTTGTTACTTCTTCACGCTCAAACAGCTGGACCAATTTTGATAAAATTTGGTATGGAGGTAGCTGACACCCTGGATTAACATATAGGCTACGTTTTGTCCCAATATACAGGGTGAAATTGAAAATATGCAACAAATCGAAATGGGAGTTTGTACTACATTATGAACAACTTTTACTATGGGAGCAAACCTGAAATCGCGAAAACAAAAACAGTTCCCTACATTTATGATCGCGTAAGTCGGCAAAATGTAGGGAACAGCAGATTCTTTTTTTCGCGATTGTAACTTAACATAAACAGGGACAAATACATAGAAGATTATGTATTTGTCCCTGTTTATGTTAACGTGCGTGTGTTTGTAGCCTCTGTTGGCGATCCAAGTATAAATAAAGAGATAATTAATTATAAGTATCTAGATCATGCGGCTCGGCGATTCCATGTTCTATAAGTTGCGCAGTCTGACATTAGTTTAGCAGTGTGTGATTTATTATACGACTGAATTTTCCTGATATAAGATGGATATTATTATTAAGGAAACACTATCTTTCTTGCTACTTAGAATAGAATAGAATACTCTTTATTATGTACACCATATAAATTACAGACATAATTATAGAAACTGTACAAAGGGTGACACAATGGGCGGTACTTAATACTTTTTATATTGCACAACTGTACTCTTTCACAATTCATAAGCAACTGGGTTTGCACTACATTTTACCATGACTTGCGCCATCCAAAAATAACCATAATATCATAACCGTTATTTCTAAGCGTTACCAAAGTAGAATAATCCCATTCAGTCACCATAATGAAAATGTATTTGTAAGTATGTTACAATATTAATAATTTGTACTTTGACAGTGTTGCCAAAGTAGATTAGGTATAAAAATAATACTTAAAAAACGAAAAATTAAACTGAAACAAACAAATCACGACACTTGACGATCCGACGACGCCGACTGCGTGTTAACTTTGAAGCACGCAATAATCACGAACATCAACTATAATATTTAATGGAAAGAATTAAGCATTTAAGATAAAAAAAAGCAAACATTGATCTTACCTACTGTCAAAACAACTACTTTAATTTCAGAATAGAGTGCGCGCAAGATAAGTCTGCGCGCGACCGAAATCGGAAATAATCGTTTGCCGCTATCTGGACGTTTATTTCAGGTGTCAAGAGAGTGTGCTGTGTTCCGAGTTTTTCAAAGTAAATAATTACCATCATTACGCCCAAAGTGATTAAAAGTGCTGGCAGGGATATAATCTTGAAGTCAAACGTCGCGCGCAGACTTATCTTGCACGCACTCAAGTTAACGTTCAACATAAATTACCTACTCTTTTTAAAATATTCTCATAACAAAATGCAAGTTCATAGAACCGAAATTATACTATATTTAATGAATGTACCATACACTGGGGAGGGTGACCTGTCAAGCTAGAATTATGACTAGTCTCTTCATATTACGGACACTCTATTAATTAACTGTCTCGAGGGGAAGCAAATACTATCACGAATAACATGCGTTCGTGGGTAAAGGTGAATAATTATCCTCCACAGTAAAACAAGGAATTTATATTAGGTAGGTACCTTACAAAACATTTAGAGGGGCTCGTGGCTGAATATTACAGCCGCACGGGTTGATAATTCAGGTTAAGCTACGCTTGCCACTGTTGGTCCGTGGATGGATGACCACCTTTACATACCAAGACCCCTCCGTGGCTTGGAAAGCACGTTAAGTCGTTGGTCCCGGCTGTCATTCGTGGATCTTTGACAGTCGTTACGGGTCGTCAGAAGCCCGAAAGTCTGACAACCAGTTTTACCAAAGGGTTTCGTATTACCCAGTAACTGGGTTGTGGAGGTCAGATAGGCAGTCGCTCCATGTAAATACTGGTACTCAGCTGCGACCGGTTAGACTGGCAGCCGACCCCAACATAGTTGGGAAAAGGCTAGGCAGATGATGACTAATAAAAGTCGCAATTAGTACACACATACATGTCAGCGGGATTGTCCAAAAGGGTTACCGCTGCCCCGGAACATAAAGGGCTAAGGAAGGAACATGGGTGGGTATTAGTCAGTAAGAGTCTGACACTCCCTTCCGCTCCACCCAGAGCGGGAGAGGTCATTAGATGATTACCCATCCACAAAAAAAAAAAAAAGTATGTGAGCACCTTGTATCTATCACATAATTGATTTACCTGTCATTGCTTCATTTTTTATTCTTTTTACCTTTTGTGGTACAATAATTTTATTCTAGGTGCATCGTCTTCACATATAATTATATTATGTACACAAAACCTTGTAAAACATTTTAAAAGAGTAACGGTGGAGTTTCTTGCCCATTCTTCTCTATACGAAAACTACCTTTTGGAAAGGGCGACTAGAATCAATTCTATTTTGTTGTCGTTTTTGACGTTTAAACTGCCTATTTGAAATAAATGATTTAACTTTGACTTAGAATATCATTCTACTAATCCCACAAGATCTACATTAAGCTCAACTGCATCATTGAATATTTTTATATCTTTTAATTTAAAATAGACATCGCCGTCGACCTAGGTAGACCAAGGCGAAGGTGGTGTGACGATCTAATATCATTCGCAGGGCCAACGTGGCCAGAGATCGCATAAGACAGTTAGGCTTGGAAGAGAAAAGGGGGAGGCTTTTGCCCAGCAGTGGGACACATAATAGGCTAACAAAAAAAAAAAAAAAAAATTCTCACTTGCTTTTCCAATTCACTTTTGACATGTACAGAATAGTCGACATCGGCTTTACTTGCCTTATGTAAAAAATAAAATAGGAATATCCTTAAAAGCCATCGAGTTATGATTCAAAACGTGCTACGCAATTAGAGTGGTTTTTCAAATAAGAATTTCTCAGTGTAGCAGGTTGCTACACTGAGAATTCCTTATTTGAAAAACACAAATTCTTGTCTGAGATCAACCTTTAAAAATAGTATCATGGGGAAAAAATATATTTATTTCATGATTGCGAATTTGATTACGTCTCATTTCATTTGAAGGCCTGTGCTATCGTTATACGCTTTCATTTCATGAATAAAACCTTGTATTTTTTTCAGGGCTTTGTATAATTTCTTCATTGAATATATTTTGTGATCTAGATTGAATAATTAGCCGTGTGTTTTTATTAAATAAAGAAGTCTGGGTCAAAATAAGACGTCTTAAGACATAAAAAATATGTCGGCGGCGTTGCCGTGCGTAATTTTTCTAAGCTGTAAACAACACGTGTACCGATCACGCCATCGAGAAGTACGTCACTCGACTTCTCCCACTGCCCCACTGCTGGACTTGTTTTGAGCGAGCGGCGATGCGGCGACTCGACCAATGGAAATCGTACGGACAACATGTGCTCAGAAACTATCTAGCGTTGAGTATCTGGTTGTATCGTCGTGTATCTACAGTGTGTGATTTGCTAGTGTGATTAAATTGTTCATGAAATTATAATCTGATTTGAACTGCAAACCGTTTATTTATCGCGCAATAACCAACACTACCCACTTAGTACGCCCACAGTAATTAAAATATGCCTGATAATAATGAGACACACTCTACCTTTTCCTACAAATAAAAAAACTTCGCTAATTTCTTTATTGCCACTATTCTAAATACTTTCTGTATTTAATAACTTAGCAACAGAACACTGCTTCTATAGTATGTAGTTTAATTTATAGTTAAATACATTTACTACTCACAATATAATGTGCAAATCAAATCATGAGATATTTTAGCACCCTTATTGCGTCCCACCCACCCGCACTATCAATCTCAATCTGAATCATTTTGAAGGATATTGCTAATCCATTGCTTCATATGTTCCAAAATATGTCAGCTCAGAAACGTAAAGAACGCAATGATAACTGTCAAAATGACAGCCAGTCCTGCTGATAGTGTGTTACGCAATTACCCCACAGCTCTTTCTCGCCTTTAAAATGGCAACACATCTACAGTGGCACTGGTATTGCAAATGTTACAAACGTAGGGAGAGCCTACCAGGAGACTCGCATCAGCGGAAGCAGTGACGTTACCGCCAATCTAATAATGTATTTTTCATGAATATGTTAATTTTTAAATCTTAGGGATGTATCGAGTTGTATTTTTTTTTAAGTTGGCAACATTGATTGTACACGTTTATAAATAAAATACCTTGTTATGTTCGCTGTGAAACGCCGAATAAACTACCTACAAGTATTTTGACCCTCCAAGTTATTTCTACACTGCACCTACGCCGAGCCTCAGCAGAACTCACATAGAAGACACTATTGACACACTCACACATCCCCTTTGCTACACAAATGTTCATGGGCGGCGGTAACTGTTACCGTGTAACTCGTGGAAACTTAGGTAAAGCTGGGAATTGACACAACACTATTGACAGCTCACTTCATCTAAGTTTTGCAGTGCTGGGTATGGTAACCCGGCCGACGCACTAACATGAAGACCTAAGTTTTCACGGTGAGATGCTTACAGGATAGATCGGCTGTGTTGACGTTGGTTCGTCATTGTATACCTAACTTAAAAAAAAGCACGTTTTCCTTTCCATTGCTCAAAAATTACAGAGTCACTAATCTCTTTTCAAATTCATAACCCAAGTAACTCCAAAAGGCATCACTTACAAAGTAAACACTGTAACCTCGTACCCATTCCTCATACGTACCCAAAACTTGTTAACACAAAAAATCAGGAGTCAATCGTGGAATGTAATAAATAAAATCCTCAAGTACCCTCAACTGATGTGGGGCTACAATCTCATACGGGATGCCAGCAGTAAAAAAGTCAAAGTTAGATGTTGTGCACAATTTATATGCTCAACTTTATACCTCTCGGACGTTATCGCGAAATTTAAAACATTCGTACTACGAGGTTGTATTTTAGTTTACCAAGTTTTTCTTGATACGGAGGGGTACAAATTAAAAAAAATGTTTTGTTTTTCGTAATGGTAATGGGTTTTTTTGTTTGTTTTATGGGTTTTTGTTAAGTGGGTACCGGGTTGGATGATTGGATGCTGTGATACCGTCAGTTTCGAAGTTTTGTCGTCCCGTGACTGTATTTCCTGGGGTGAACGCTTCCCAGGCAGTCACAAGCATCATCTGCCTCTATCCTTTTCCCATCTATGTTGGGGTCGGCTTCCAGTCTAATCGGATGCAGTGGAATACCAGTGTATGACATGGAGCGAGCCTATCTTACCTCCATAACCCAGTTACTGGGTAATACGATACCACTTGGTTGTCAGATTTTCGGGCTTCTGACGACCCATAACTACTGCCAAAGATGCAAGAATGACAGCCGGGACCAACGGCTTAACGTGCTTTCCGAGGAGGAGGAGGACTTGGTATATAAAGATGGTCAGCCATCCACAGAGCAACCGCGGCAAGTGTAGCTTAACCTGATCGATCGACTCGTGCGGCTGTTATAACTTAACCACAAGCCCCGGCAGTCACAAGTATCTACCTGAAATCATTTGATACATAAATTCTACTCTATTATTTTCACAATACAATAACATGCAACCCTGAAGGTACTATTGACGTAATAGGTACACAAAACCCACCTTGAACATTTGGTCAGCAAAACTACATTTCGATAATTTACTTTAAAAAAAGTGACTCCAAGTTGTGATAGCATGTTTTCTTATGACCCATTTGCAAGAAAAACGTAGTTTTCCTTAAGAAAACAAACATAGTTGACCTAATTACATACATAAGTAGCTCATGGAACCACATGTTGGCATTGAGCTGAAACTATTCCAAACTTTCGCCGCATTAGTGCATGAAATATAACCGAAATAGAACAACACTCACGCATTGCGGCTCCCGACTAGGATAGGATACTTGTTTCTTGTAGGTGTGGGTAGATGCGGGTTTCGGCAGAAACGATACCATCAAATTCAAAATATTTTATTTCACATAAACCTTCTTAGGCACTTATGAAACCTCAGAAGTTAGATGCACCATTCCGATTGGCTGATTTCCATGCACTACTGGTATTTAGTCAATTATGCTTTAGTTTCCAAATAATAAAAGTGATTTTCAAGGATAGCTGTTCTGTCATATTATGACAGCCGTCACAAAAATCTGTCATTTTCACCAGTATTTCCGTCTGTCGTTCCGTCTTCCGTTATTGTGTGACCGTTCACCGCTTTCTTAGAAAACCCTTTTTTTTTGCACACGCCAGTTTTCCTTCCCGTGAAAAACTACGGTTTATTCGCCATGTGTAGACGCGATCGTTAGTGTTGTATGTATCACTATAGGAGCTTGTAGACAGACACGTTTTTTCTACGGCACGGGTTATACGCCGTACTGTAAAGAAATCGTATCGTGCACAAAGAGCCTTACGTGTAAACTACGACATCACACAATTCTTTAACTCTCTTGTTTTATCATGGCTGATGCACATAACTGATACAATTTTCCATCAACAGTCTCAGTCGGTAAGCTTGTCAGTAAGTTAACTGTCCCATTAATTCCAACTAAGGTAACTGCTCCCGTATTCAGCATAAAACCAGGCCTCATACCGCTAACTCAACAAATTAAGGCAGGAACACCAGGCCCGTCCATGAGTCCTAATAATTAGTCCGTATTGCACATGCAATGCGCGCCTGTATCCAATTAAAGCCTCCCGTGATATATCATAATCACATGATTAAAGTACATTTGCGTACACGCGCGTCTAAATTGTTTCCAACACGCTAATTAGGTTGACTTACGCTGAATTATGTAGTAGGGTTCTGTATAGAGATTAAATTGTATTGTTTAGAATTGTGGTTTGTCTCGTTCGTTTGTAGGGTGGAAAATTTTGGGTTACGGTTTGATTAAAGAATGTGTTTTTTATTTTTGAAGTGAAAACTTCTATAGGCGCGCTGGGCTTTTTTTGAAATGGGAAAACAATTGAACTCGCGACACTGTTACCGTAACCGACACCGCGCTACATTTGGATGGTTTTAATGTATTATCCGATTGTCAGTGAGTGATGGCAAAGTATTCTGTTTGTGTTTTGTTTATAAGACGATTAATAAAATACACACGTAATTGTTCAAGTTTTCATTTCTGTCGGCACTTCCGGAGTGCCACTGTTTTTTTTTTGGTGTTTTTGATTAAAAATTAATTTTTGTGAGTACCGCAATTAGATAGGCGTTTCAGTTCAATTTACGGCGTGGTATTTACTCAAAACATGATTTCCTAATTCCTTCTTTGTTGATTATTGTAGGAGTTGCGAATTTCTATTAAGTGCTTGGTAAATGTTAAATGTAAATGATATCAAAGAAATAATTGTAACAAGTAACCAAAGTTATGGTAAATGGAATCAATTAAAAACAATTTTTAAGATCAAATGAGAAACAAAACTAAGCTAAAAGTCTTTTGCTAACAAAAACATAACTTGAAACAGACCCAAAAAACCTTTTGCATACGCAGTATGTATTCGGGTTTGACAAAAAAACTTTGAAACTTCCTTATACCAATATTTACATTGGTTTACCATACGCGGATCCCTAAAAACACAAAGCTTTCCTCAATTTTTCAGCCTTATTTGCATACTGTCACACCATTTTTTTTTTAAAGGGACGTTATCGCGGACGCGTTTTTACTTTTTTCTAACATTTTATAATTGCTTTGATTAATTAGTCCACTGTAGTTTTCGTTACGGAATTTTAGGCATGTTTTTTGATAATGGAAAATGCGTTTTATACATGTAATTTTCTTTTGTTTACTTTTAAGTAAAGACCCGCCCCATCCCGTCCGTTCGTGATAAGGCTTATCGTACTGTATGGATCGGAACGCTAGGCCGTGGGGAAGACGGATGAAAAAAGATTGCACGCAGCGAAGATGAGAATGCTAAGATAGATGCGTGGAGTGACGAAAATGGATAAAGTAAGATATGAGTATAAAAGGGGAAGTTTGAAAGTGGCGCCAGTGACAGAACAGTTGAAAGCAAATCGATTGGCCCAAGCCAATCGATTCGAATCGACAGGAAAGTTGAAAGGAAATCGTTTGGCTCGATATGGACCAATCCATATCGAGCCAAATGATTTCCTTTCAACTTTTCTGTGCTTCTATGCTTGTGATAAGGGAGGAAACGCATGCGACTAAAAGAGTGATGAATGGAGAGGGAGGAATCAGAAATTGGGCCACAACAGGGATGAATGAAAGGCAATTGCATGCAGCTGAGATGAACATGCTAAGAGGCATGTGTGGTGTTACACAAATGGATATCACACTAATATTATAAAGGCGAAAGTTTGTGAGTGAGTGTGTGTTTATGTTTGTTACTTTTTCACGCTCAAACGGCTGGACCAATTTTGATAAAATTTGGTATGGAGGTAGCTGCCACCTGTATTAACATACATGCTACTTTTTATCCCGATATTCCCACGGGATCGAAACTTATACGGGTGAAACCGCGTAGTAATAAATAAGTGGAAGTGTGAAAGTGGCACCGGTAACTGAAAAGTATGGAAATCGGTGGTCATGGCATGGGCATGTGATACGGATCAATAATAGCGTGAAGGTTGACAGGGAAGAATGGAAGAAGAAATCGTGTTGCGCCGACCTCAAGTAATATGGGACAAAGGCAGAAAGATGATGACTTTTGAAGCAAAAATGGACGCACTATTAAAAAGGTAAAGCTCAACAATTATCTATAAAAATGAATCGCCGAAATGTATGTACATAATTATATCTTCCGAAGGACTGCACTAAACTGGATAATTATTTTTTTTGCTGAGTGCGGTTTTGCCAGGAAAAGGTTTCGAAAGAAAATTTCGGAAATTCGAAAAAAAAAATTGTACCTTTGCGAATCTGGGGCGGGCCGGTAGTTTTGAATATAATTACGGAGTGACGGTAGTTTCAAAGGTAATATAATTATAAGTTTTCCAGCAAGTACCAGGCACACTGTTTTACCCACAACTCCGCTCCTTAGCTGTTTCTTGGTAAAATGAAATTAATTAACCTAAGTCTTTTGATGAAACATTATGATACGTTTACTTGGAATTTTATTCAGTGAAAACATGTTAAGGAAGTTAGACTAAGTTATAATGTAAGAAGAAACCTTTGAGTTCTTTGATGTATAAAGTGTTTTTAGACAGGCTTCAGCTTTTTTTTAAACCTTCGTATACCGTTTGGTCAAGTTATTTTGTTTAAACAGAACTCGGTCAGTGAGATTATCCGGTGCCCAGGGCTCCAAAGAGAGGAATCTCCTACAATTCACGCCTATGGTCTGTTCGAAAAGTATCTGATAAAAGTGTAAACTAAGACATTATAATTTCGGATTTAAGTATTGAAATAATCAAATCAACTCAATTTATAAATCTTAATTTTAAAAAAGAAGAAATAAAATACGTTTGTTTGCAGTTAAAATGACGCAGAGATAGAACACAAACACAAAAAATAACTAGTGTGTAGTGTAATGTGAAGTGTAGTGTAGTGTGTAGTATAGTGTGTAGTGTAGTGTAATGTGTAGTGTAGTTTGTATATAGTGTGTAGTGTAGTTTACATTTTCACCAAGAATTTTGGAACCGGCATTACCCATCAGTATCGCTTTCTGTATCAAAGGTGTGCGAGCCAACTTAAGCTGTTCTTAATACCTCCGAGTAAGTTTTTGATGAAACTATAAAAAAATCAATACTAATATTGTAAATGCAAAAGTAAATCTGTCTGTTACCTTTTCTTTCTGAACGGATCTAGATCTAATTTGGCACATGGTTAGACCATGACCTAGGTTAGAACGTGGGATACTTTTGTCCCGGAAGTACGTTTCTGAGGGGCAATTTTGGATCACCACGTGGGCGAAGCCCTGGGCAAAAGCAACGCCGGTATAGAATAATCACACTAATATTATAAAGGCGAAAGTTTGTGAGTGTGTGTGTGTGTTTATATGTTTGTTACTTCTTCACGCTCAAACGGCTGGACGAATTTTGATAAAATTTGATATGAAGGTAGCTGACACCCTGGATTAACATATAGGCTACTTATTATCCCGATATTCCCACGGGATCGAAACTTATGCGGGTAAAACCGCGGGGTGCAGCTAGTATAATAATATTGTAAGCTAATAATAGCCATGTCACAGTTATTAGTAGTTGCTTGCGGACAGTAAACACGTTTTCCGTGGCACGTTTCAGCGCCGGAAACAATTCATTATATCGAAATATGTCGCTTGTGTGTTAGGCTCACCTTATACTGAGACGTGAAAAGTTTATAGCTGTATGTTAAGGATTTCTTGTGTGAAAAAGTTTTTTTTTTTTTTTTAAGAAATAAAAAGTTGATTTACAACATAGAATATAATACTCTTTATTATACAGTACACCATACAGACGCCAGCACATCAAGCTACTACAATCTGTCAAATTTCTTTAATAGATTTTCAACTTTATCGCTAAGGCATAAGGTTCAAAGTTGATTGGGAAAATTTGACAGTTTCGGGTAGCTTGATGTGCTGGCATCTGTACATAAATTCAACATTCTGCTACTGCGTAGATGGTTTAGTGGTGGCGAGCGCTACAGCTGAGCATGAGGTTCTGGGTTCGATATAAAGTGTTATTGGGTCTTTCCATCAGTTTCACAGTAGAAACCCAGAGTCTGGATTTGTGTCCCGTTGAAAGCCATAGACTCGCCCACTATTTGATGGGACTTAAACATCATCATCTGCCTAGCCTTTTCCCAACTATGTTGGGGTCGGCTTCCAGTCTAACCGGATGCAGTTGAATATTACCAGTATTTTACAGGGAGCGACTGCCTATCTGACCTCCACAACCCAGTTGTTGGGTGGATTAGCAATATGCTTTAAAATTATTCAAATTGAAAGTGTGGTACGCAATTACTGTGCAATAATAATAAAGCTGAAGAGTTTGTTTGTTTGAACGGGCTCGTCTCTGGAACTACTGGACATATTTTTTTTTTTGCATTTGATGTCTCGTATTTTTGTCATTATTTTTTAACGGATTCGCAGAAGTTGCAAGTAACACAGCACAGTATTAACACAATATTTTATGTAGGTATGTACCTAATAGTAAATTATATAACTTGGTCGTATTGTGCGGTGCGGCTTACAGCTCCTTACTATTCTAGGTCATATTAATACGGCCGACTTGCATGTAATTTTCCTGTTATTGTTATTATAATTAGTTCTAATTAAGCCGTTTTGGTTCATATGAGCCAATTTAGCTACGTAGGTATTGTCGATTTAAAATGTAGGTCTTTAGCATATACTAAAAAAAATTGGTAAACAATTGGAACAAAAAAAATTTACCTATTTACTGTTGCGCTAGCACCCACAACTGCAATCAAAGTTGAAAACTCATAGGCATGCTAATAATAATAAATAAAAATCTTTATTGTAGACCACATGATTCGTAAAAACACCATAAAAAAGTTAATAAAAAAAAACGATAAAACGTTAAATGTCACCGACCGGCACTCCTCATACCATAGCAACCGTAGATACTGTAGTACTTATATTATATTATATACACAAAAGCTGTTGGTGTACCTTAATAAATAAATATATAAATAATTGGAGAGCAGGGTTGGCCCAGTCGTAACGGCCGCGACTTACGAGTTGTAGGTCGTAGGTTCGAACCCAGACAGGCGCTTTACTTTGTGTAAATTATTTCATCACCACTGCTCTCAAAACGGTGAAGGAAAACATCGTGAGGAAACCGGCATGTCCTAGAACCAAAAATTCGAAGACATGTGACATCTACCAACCCGTACTGGGCCCGCGTGGTGAATTACGGCCCACTCCCTCTCACCGAGAGGAGGCCTGTGTCCCAGCAGTGGGAACATTATAGGCTCATTTTGTTATAATTATATGTATACGTAAATGCCTACTTGGCAGCAAAATATAAGATAACAGTTATATTATCACCACTATTGTTATCCAATATTTTTAGGTTGGTGAGTTTATAAAGTTGTTTGTCAAACAAAAACAGTTTCACAATAAGAACTCCTACCACTCCAGTGTCCTAAAATAGTTTAATACATTTATTTTTGTGTAAGTTTTTGGCAAAACTATCAACAAGAATACCTACTCTTGATAATCAAGTTTTAAAGTTCAGTATATGACGGGATACAATTCTAAGATTCTCAATGCGTCTTCCCACACGAATGAAAAAATAGCGAAGTCCTATTCAGTGGCGGACTAAGCCTGTCAGGGGCCCGGGGCGGCAAAACTGCCCCCGCCCCCTGGGGCCCCTCTGCCCAGGAATGAACGTCGAAGTATTTAGCATGCTGCCTCGAAAAGGTTAGGTTTTCTTTTGATTAATTATACAGAAGTATCTCCTATACTTTGTCGACAACAGAAAAGCATCAGAAAAATAGAGGGTGGTAGACCGAGCGAAGGGAGCTCGAATAGTTTTGCACCTTGCATAGATTAAATTTTCTTTTGAACATTTATGCAGAAATAGGAATTACTTTGTCAACATATACAGTTTAAAAATGTAGGATACAGAAATAGGAGATACTTTGCCGACAACAGAACTAGAGCTTCAAAAGAATAGAGAAGCGAGCACGAAACTTTTAGCACCCTACGTTTATATTTAGCATGTATAGGGGCCCCCGACTACAAATTGCCTTTCACTTACTGAACATATTTTGGTCTTGTTTGGGATTTGATTAATTAGCATTTCTCGACTTTTAGGGGGCCCGGACCGCACCTGCCGCCCTCCCGTTAATCCGCCAGTGTCTATTCTAAGAAGAGGATTATTCAAGTAAGACAATAAAAAACGATAGAATTGTTATCATTATTGTAGTATATTTCGGTATGATATTATTTATACATATTACTTGTGATATTTTATGTATATACTATTTCGTATATATATTTTTTATGTGTGATTCATGTACCTAAGTGACTCGAGAAGCAATGATCCATTATTAAATTGATGTAAGTTGATCAAATAATATTTGAATAGTTTTGAAAACATCCTGGTTGAATAGGTCATACAGGATAGACTAAGAATTCGTCTAAGTCTTGATTCTCGATTATAAGCCCTATGGTTTTTAGGATTTCTAAGCCTTATTAAGACTGTAATCTTCAAGATAGCTATTGTATTGTTTTACAAACAAACAATTTTGATAACAAATCATACTTTCATGCAGTGAGGTCATTCTATCGATTTGCATTGAACATAGGCCTTTCTATAAACTCATAAACCAATTGGCTGACCATTTCCCACATTTTCGGGTCAGACCGTAGTCCAGTGAACTCACAACTTAGTGGTTTAACTTCCTTATGAATATGCATCTTGTCGGTCGTGAGCGCAGGCTCTATATAGGGCAATGTGCCCCTAGGGACCCATCGTCTCGGGGAACACTGCCCATGCCAGACCACATTCTAAGTGCTCATTAACAGCATCTCTTAAGCAGATATCAGATGCTCCACTTTCGTTCATTTGTGTCTTGCATTCTGAGCCTGTCACTCAAACTGATGCATCTGGACAATAAATGAATCAAAAGTGAAATAGTAGATTGTTATGCAAGGGTCGAAAGGAATCAATTCCCATACGAGGTATTTAGACTATAGTCCGAGTGGGAATTGATGTCTTTCACCCGCGTTAAACACTCTACTTTTCATTTCGAATATAAGGAAAGTAAAAAAATAGTAGTTTTTCTAAAACATTTATTGATGACATGAACATGAATAGGTACTACTTATTTAGTAGTCTCTTTTAAATTTGAAATATGGAACACACCGCGTCACAGCCACATAAGTAGGTAGATTCTGTTCACCGCCGCGGCGGGCCGTCCCACTTACTAAGTTTTTTTTTTAAATGAACACTGGCTGTTTATAAACTGAGCAGTGGTGGCCAAGTGGTAACGGCCGCGACTTACGAGTTGTAGGTCGTAGGTTCGAACCCAGACAGGGCGCTTTACTTTGTGTAAATTATTTCATCACCACTGCTCTCAAAACGGTGAAGGAAAGCATCGTGAGGAAACCGGCATGTCCTAGAACCAAAAAATTCGAAGACATGTGACATCTACCAACCCGCACTGGGCCGGCGTGGTGGATTACGGCCCACTCCCTCTCACCGAGAGGAGGCCTGTGTCCCAGCAGTGGGAACATTATAGGCTGATTATGGTATGGTATGGTTTATAAACTCAGAAGACTGCTGCAATTTTATTAATTATTTAAAAAAAAAAACGTAGCTGACTACCTAAGCAAATTTAGTTCTATTACTATGAGTCGTTCCCGCCCTAAGGTGGGAAGCAGCGTCTTCCACCCGCTATTCGGATCAAACAAACACTACTTTCCGAGCAGGAGAAATGAAAAATTAATTTGTTATTGAACCGATCGAATGATGTTGGATTTCGGGACGCAGTATCTTTCACTCCCATACCGAATGATCAGAAAATTAAATTAAAGGAGCAGATGAACGGCGTTTGTTCCTATATCATTTTATCGGTGTCGTGTGAACGTGGAATAAAACATTTAAAATCTTGAGTGAAACATTTATGGTGGGTCTGATATCAGCTTTAGTAACAAGAGCACATCTCGGAATACAAAATGATAGAAATAGCAATTTTCTTCAAAGTATAATTTATAGCAATTTTTATGCTGCCATAAAAGTAAGCGGATAAGGAGGCTTTAATAAAAATAAGTGAAAATTTTATTTTTTCATCGTTGGGCTTCTTCCTTATTCAAATTTTGTGGTCAGGTGGTTTTTTGTGATTGATTTATTTATGCTTGGACTGTATGTTTGTCTTTATTTTTTATTAACAGTAAATAAGTAGGTATGAAAGAGGTAAGTAACGTATCACAGAGACATTGATAACGCTTTGTGGACGAGTATTACCTTTATAGTCTTGACAGAAGTCAATTTATTTATTTCAGGCGAATTTACTTCATATATTGACGTGGGCAGAGCGTTCTTAATGGTTTTTTATAAGTTTTGGACTCTGTTTAAGTAAGGAACCCACAATAACATCACGTGTAAAAGGACGACCAGTTGCTTCAGGGTTTAATGTTAGATTAAAAAGAGCAATTTAACTCAGCTCATTGTTAACGAGCTCATTTATGTGTTCCGTTTCTCATAACTTTGGTGTTGGTCAACTGTGAAAATTATATTTTTCTTGGTCTTAAGTAAAATATTACTCACCAGTGTACATTCAATTTAGGTCCACCGTACTTATCAAAGTTAAGTCAAAATACATATAAATAATATATTCCTTTATTTTTTGACTGGCGATCTGTGTACTTATACGTTATTGCGTGAGTCTCAATCAGCTTTGGCATAATATTAGGTATTTTATACCAAAACGCCGGTTCCTATGTTATACCAAAGAAAACAAAAAGCCGTAGCTGAAAAGTGATCTTATAAAGGTTCCGTTTTGTTTTTAAGGTCGGAACCCTAAAAACCGAAAACTTTAATAGGTTTTAAATTAAACGCCAATCAAAAAACCTTTCTTCCATATTAGCTTACCTATTTTTAGAACATCAAATACTGCAAAAAACAGCTACACCTCACAGCATCCCAGGAGACGAAACAATGCTACAAATTCCCTAACAATACAGAAAACTAAGGAAAAACAAAACACAATAATCTTTAAAACAAGTGAACTCGCGCTCCCCAGCTAGTTTACAAGAAACGAACAGTTGCAAATAAAGAAAGTGACTTTATCAAAATTGTTGACTTTAAAAAAATATGATCCTCTTCCTCGGAGCTCTTGTAAGATTAAGTCTAAGATAATCCGACTTCCAGTTCCCGGCCGAGTCTCAGAAATAAGTTTCATTCAGGTATTCTGTTTGTTTAATGTTATGAATCCATACTAGTAGTATTATAAATGTGAAAGTGTGTCTTTCTGTTACCTCTTCACGCTTAAACCGCTGAAACGATTTAGACGAAATTTGGTATAGAGATAGTTTGAGTCCCGGGAAAGGACATAGGCTAGTTTTTATCCCGATATTAACACGGGATCGACACTTATGCGGGTAAAACCGTGGGGCGCTGCTAGTCTGTTATAAAAATGTGTAGGCAAGACATTAATTTTCCTTTTCTGTTACGTGTTTATTTAAGTTGATTTGATGTTTGATGGTGTTTTAACACAGGCTGGAATTGTGCCCGGTTGATGACAATACGCTTGCAGCACTATTACTCCAGGCTTACACATAACTGGCTGACTTACCTACATATACGTAGGTAAGTATAAAATATGTTCTAAACACCTCTCGCCTAACCCTTCGGGAAATGCAGGCGTGATGTTTGAGTTAAACTAATATAATTACCTACATATATAGAGGAAGTGATACCGCATGACGACAGCAATACGTTCAGGCTAGATAACGTAGGATTGTGGTTTTATCTGTTCGCGACAGATACCGCATGAGACAGTAGTTTATTGACAACTAATACATTGTGGTTATGGTATTATTTGTAAGGGTTGTTCAGCCCTAAATGACTGTAGACTTTAATATTTACAGACATGAAATAAAACGATCAGAATCCTAATTGCGTAACACACAATCGATCTCAATCTGAATCATTTTGAAGGATATTGCCAATCCATTGCTTCTTATGTTCGAAAAATTTGTCAGCTCAAAAATGTAAATAACGCAATGAATAGTGTTGAACTGTCAAAATGAAACCCATTGGTACTGATAGTGTGTTATGCAATTACATTTCAGCAACAATCAATGTCAAAAATGTAGGTAGATTACGGGTACTTTTGACAGATTGATACAGATTATGAATGCGAACGTTCTTAAAAGTACGACAATTGCTGGTCAGTTCCGGTCATAGAGTATACGCGCACTAGGAAAATAAATCGTTGCGAAGAAAATTCGTCAATTTGTAGACAATACTAATATACTATAGTCCGCGCACTGCGGAAAAAAATCGCATGAGAATTCGCTTGAAAAATTTTCGTGTTTGCGATTTTATAACTAAATCGCAACGATTAAAATCGTAGTGCGCGCATAGCCATACGCGCACGCCGGTTGCGAGCACTACGCAACTAACCTTTCTGAAGAACATCAACAATACAGACACTATACATATATCCTTTTAGGACTTCACCTCCTGGCGTTTTCACTCACATCTGCATTGTAAATACCTTTCGTTAGTCGCGAATCAGTGAACATGAAAACGTAAGGCCCTCAGGCTGGCTAGATGGAGTGGCGATCTTTGCAGGATACTTTAACCTGATCCTCAAGTTCTCTCATCCAGCTGCTGCAGCTGGATGACAGTAGTTGAGGTTCGGGTTAAATAACCTGCGATTGGAGATGGTTTGTTTACAGTGGACTGGCTATAGGCGGATGATGAAATATTAAAAACTACACCGCGATTAAACGAAAAATAAGATCTTTTTCGTGCATTATTCAATAATAGTACATTTGCGCAACTGTGAAAATGGTAAGGTGCAGTGTAATAAGCTGTAAAAATGATAGTATCATGAAAATTGCCGGAATTTTTTGTCCCTTTCGTTGACACGGATACCACGAGTCTATAGATTACTCTGTCTACGTAAATAGTAATGGTCAATTTTACCGTATATTGTATCTTAATAACATTCTCGTTTGTAGATAAGCCGCTTAGACCAATTTTCAATTCTTAAAAAATTAATCTCACAATCTGTAAAAAAAAACTTCAAAGATACCTACATTTTTTAAGTAATTGACTGCCATCGCGGTCTCATGGTGTCCGCCAACAATAAATTTTCTATTGTGTCTGTTGTCTGGCAGTCAACGTCAAAGTTTTTGACATTGATTGACGCTGAGATGAGACTGAGATTGCAACTAGATTTCGATCGTTTTACATTAAGGAATTGGCCTACGACAAACGTTGCAAAAAGAGTATGTACTTATGTAAGGATAGTTTCGGCCTACCCCCATGGGAAGAAGTTTATGTAGGTATGTATGATTCGAAAAAACTCAAAAACACGTCGGATTGTTAAAATCACAAACGTACGACGATATTGAACTTATATTAACCAGAATATGCTAATGAATAACTTGTACCTACCCAATCATAACATACATTAGTTAATGAAACATTTTGGTGTATGCTTTGTTGGTTGTCTTTAAATAAAATAAATAAATTAACACACACACATACACACCCCTGTTTGTATAGACACCCATTTTTATTTTTTTATTTTTTTTTCGGTTCACACGCCAGAACACACCCCTACACAAACATACACACACTACACATACCTGAACATGCTACAACAATTTTGTAACACCCTAGAATCTAAACATTATCTTTTTTTAACCCCCGACGCAAAAACGACGGGGTGTTATAAGTGTTGACGTGTCTGTGTGTCTGTCTGTGGCATCGTAGCTCCCGAACGGATGAACCGATTTTGATTTAGTTTTTTTTTTTAAATTATGTCTCAACATTGTAGATAACCCATGGAAGGTTGCGAGGTAATCCCATCAGAAGTATCCTTATAACTTTCCGAGACTGCCTCAATTGTGTGCTGTAGAACAATTTGTACGAGAAACAATAAAAACTTTTTATTATTATTTTAATCATGACTGCTACATCGTCCAATTCAATTATTATTATCGCTAACCACATCCCAATCATGAAGATAATTATTATAATTAGCTTAGTAGTCGCTTTGACCACTTTGTTTGATATTATCAGAGCGTCTTACCTTTGTTTGATGTTCATCTGCAATTAGGTAATTATTATCTTGAATTGCCTGATAATACTATTATCAATCATCTTAGCGTTAAGATTAAGGTATATCTTATTCTAACGAATTAGAAATGTCTGACCAAACGTCAAGTTAGTTGTTAGACCAATTCGCAATTAATCGTTCATCCTCTCTCTTTCATGCGTCTCCTAAAAGGCATCTTTCTTTGCCTCACTTCATCGTCATTATCTGCCTAGAATTTTCCTAACTATGTTGGGGTCGGCTTCCAGTCTAACCTGATGCAGCTGAATATCTGACCTTCTACGAGCCAGTTACTGGTTACCCCTTGGTAAGACTGGTTTTCAGACTTTCGGGCTTCTGACGACCGGTAATGACTGCTAAAAATCCACGAATGGCTGCCGGGACCAACAACTTAACGTATTTCCGGGGCACGGAGGGATCTTGATATGTAAAGATGGTCACCCATCCACGGACCAACCGCGGCAAGTGTAGCTTAACCTGATCGATTGACCCGTGCGGCTGTTATTGCTTAGCTACCAGCCCCTCTTCCTTTGCCTTGCCCCTTTTTTTGCCTCACTTATCCTTGATAAAGGCTCCCATAATCAGCCCATAATGTTCCCACTGCTGGGACTCGGGCCATCTCACGGCGAGAGGGAGTGGGCCGTAATCCACCACGCGGGCCCACTGCTGGTTAGTAGATGTCACATGTCTTCGAATTTTTAGGTTCAGGACATGCCGATTTCCTCATGATGTTTTCCTTCACCGTTTTGAGAGCAGTGGTGGTGATGAAATAATTTACAGAAAGTAAAGTACCTGTCAGGGTTCGCACCTACGACCTGTATTTCGTAAGTCACAGTTGTTACCATTGGGCCACCACTGCACTGCACTCTCCTCTAAAGGCGCAGACAACTAACTCAACAGTAAAAAAAAAAATTGAGCATAATACCTTTAAATGAGTGTTCTTACGACTCAACCTCAATTTTTTATCACCAATGAACAGTCTACTAAAATTGTTGAGTCGATTGTCTGCGGACGTCCGATTGTTAATTCCAACAGGTAATTATGCTTATGTTCAGCGGTGGACATTTATAGATTGCTGTTACGGCAGGAGACAGAGACTAAATAATAACAGCCGCGCAGGTCGATCGATCAGGTTAATCTACGCTTGCCGCGGTTGGTCTGTGGATGGGTGACCATCTCTACATACCGTGACCCCTCCGTGCCTCGGAAAGCACGTTAAGCCGTTGGTCCCGGCTGTCATTCGTGGATCTATGACAGTCGTTACGGGTAGTCAGAAGCCCGAAAGTCTGACAACCAGTCTTACCAAGGGGTATCGTATCACCCAGTAACTGGGCTGTGGAGGTCAGATAGGCAGTCGCTCCATGTAAAATACTGGTATTCAGCTGCATCCGGTTAGACTGGAAGCCGACAACAACATAGTTGGGAAAAGGCTAGGCAGATGATGTTACGGCAGGAGACTATAACGCAGCGTCATGCATGAAGTTGTTTACACACGAAAAAAGTTGTTTACCTCATCAAAAACTCATCAGGACACGAATTATTAAATCCACAAGCGGGAGACAGGCAATTATAAATACGAGTAGCTCCGAGAAATTGAGTCCAAGCTAACAACCGACCAAACTTCCCTTGAACAAAATCAAGTAAATTGGTCTGCTTCAAGCGAATGCAACGTTGCATCGATCAGGGGTACCTAAACGGTGGACCCACACACGAATACCAACCTTGTGTTCAAAAAATAAAGTTTATTTTTGCACGGGTG
Organism: Oligia latruncula; assembly: GCA_948474745.1. Classification (NCBI taxonomy): domain Eukaryota; kingdom Metazoa; phylum Arthropoda; class Insecta; order Lepidoptera; family Noctuidae; genus Oligia; species Oligia latruncula. The sequence continues at coordinate 4,720,810 of OX419696.1, forward strand.
ATCTCGTGAAAATTCCGGTGAAATTTTCGTTGTGCAAGTACTTTGAATCTTTGGATACTTTATGTACGTACACAGAATAATGTACTGTATAAAGTAAGCGGTAAACTAGTGCTTGTTCTTTAATGAATTTTACAACAATGGATTTTCCGAGCGATGTCCCGCGGTGTTTGTCGTTTGAATTTTTGACGAACAGTGATTCGGACGTGTTTCGTAACTGTACGTGTACGGACCAATTTGAAGTTTCCGATTTAAGTTTTGAGGAAGAATACCTGTTTATATTGTAAATTCCAGTTGCGATAAATTAAAGTTTCCATTGACTTTGACTAAGGCTATTTTCTAATCGACATAGCCCGAAGAATTGCCAAACTTAAGTGGCAGTGGGCAGGGCACATTGCTCGCAGAACAGATGGCCGATGGGGCCGAAAAGTTCTGGAGTTGCGACCGCGTACCGGAAGACGTAGCTTTGGAAGGCCTCCCACAAGGTGGTCCGACAACCTTGTGAAGGCCGCAGGAACCCGTTGGATGCGAGAAGCACAGAACCGGTCGAAGTGGAGGTGCTTGGGGGAGGACTATGTCCAGCAGTGGACGTCTTTTGGCAGAAATGAATGAATGAATGAATGAAGGCTATATTAGAAAAAAAAATCAAGAAGAATTAAAATTTTACTAAGACACTTAACCCTTTTATTCATAAACGTTGCTTAAAGTTAAATAGTGATTAGCGACTGTTTAACCATACATTTTTGACGTCTAAGCGTCACTTAATTTTAATCATCGTTTCTAAATAAACCCCTTATTTTTTAGACATCCGCGTGAGTCAAAGGTTTTATTACTATTATTTACTGCTACTTTTTATAGCAAAATAACAACTAATATTTTTCTAAAAACTAACTTCTCTACACGAAGATACAACTAGTCCAAACTAAAACAATAAATCACCAAAACTAGTAGATATGTATAAGTTAAAAAAATACAGCAAGAAACAAAACATAACTAGTTTATAATAAAAACGTAACGATGATGACAGCAATGCTCATGACAGTTACAAAATAAAAAACCGGGCAAGAGCGAGTCTGACTCGCGCACCGGGGGTTCCGTACCATCATATGTTTTAAAATTTTCATCGGCAAGGCCTATATTCATCAGAGAATTTTAACACTTTGCACGGAACGGTATTTTTTTAAATTTTTTATCAAAAGTCGAAAACTATACAGCCTAAAAACAAAAGAAAAATGTTTCAGAATGTGCAAACTGCGTTCTTTCATATTATACCCCACATGCCGTAGTAGCCCCACTTCGAATTTTTCAGACCCCCTTTCAGTCCCTGTTGCAAAAAATATACATATATTTTTATTTCTTTCTTATTTGCAAAATAGTTGGGCAAATGTCATCTAAAACTATTCCAAATTTCAAGTTGATAGCATTAGTAGTTCTTGAGATATCCAGCTGTGACAGACAGATAGACAGACTTAGTCTCACCATAAGGGTTCCGTTTTTAACATTTTGGTACGGAACCCTAAAAAGAAAACAAATGAGGAAATGTGTGATTTCGACTTTCCTCAAACGAAGCGAAAACATGGAAAATGTTAACTGAAAATAAAAGAAATTCGGATGAACCTAACTAGTTACGGGCTCTCCAAATTAGAACGAGTCAACTACTCGAGCCCGCTTCGGACATCGATAGGAATGTCTGCAAGTAACATGTGTTGGGAAAGTTTTTCCACAAAATTGAAAAAATAATTAACGACTGAATTTGTTTCCGAATAGTGAAAACTCAAATCTTTGCTTTATTTTGTGTTAAACCTACGTAAAACTTATTAATAAATTACCTAATTTTTTAATCTTTATGATTACAAATTTCTCGAAAATTCCTAAAAAGGAGGTTGGGTAATTAAAGGAGACCTTTAATTTAATCTTATTTTACAAGAGACGTGTTATTATAAACGTTGTTTCCCTGTGGTACGGAAGCCTTGGTGTGCGAGTCCGACTCGCACTAAAGCTACGTACTACTACGTACGTAAGACCAAATCGAAACGCGCATTCATTTAAAGAAACAACTTAAATAAAATAATTGATAAAGTTACATGACCAAGTCAACACATTTAAAATAATTCGACATTTCCAAAAACAGCATCAGTAAGCTTAACAAAATGTAAAACCTCAGCGTCCAATGATTATGTTCGTTAAAGCTACCATGTACTGCCAAATTAAAATGCCAACGAATTGGAATCAATATAATTAATAGGAGTACCAACATGACGGGCCGAAAAACTATCGCCATTAAGGTAATAACATCACACATGTTGATGCAAATTTTCTGTATAATTTAATCAAAATTTAAATTCTACTGACAATTATTAGGTGTTAAAGCGTTGATAGAGTGGAGAATTAATCAGTATGTAATTTTGGTATGATTTAAATGTTTAAAGTGGTTTCGTGGTTGTGGGTTATTAATTTTAGTGGTGAGCGCTGTGATTAGGTACTGGAATATTTTTGTTGTAGACATGGATATAGGGAATAGGATAAAGTCGTCTTCAATTATTATTATAGGTACTTACAGCATTTTTATCTCACAAAACGACACGCGCTTTACTTGTGGTAACAAAGTGTACAAACACGCGCTTTGCTTGTGGTAACAAAGTGTACAAACACGCGCTTTGCTTGTGGTAACAAAGTGTACAAACACGCGCTTTACTTGTGGTAACAAAGTGTACAAACACGCGCTTTACTTATGGTAACAAAGTGTACAAACACGCGCTTTACTTGTGGTAACGCTGTAATAATGTGCGTGAAGAAGAGTAGCGTCAGCACATAACACACTCACACACACACATACATACTTCCGACGTAGCCATTGGCATTGTCTCGGACGGTACAAAGTGATTCAAAAGTATTCTATGTAGTGAGTATTCTAAGTAGTAGTACTTCGACGCCACACATTTCTGATGCGAACTCCGTTCATTAGTATTGAATTTCTGACTTTGATCATCTACTTTTGATGTTGACTGTACCAAGAATTCCTTCGCTTACACAGACATTATACAGCGTGTTTGTACTCTAGGTAAACACAAGTAAAGCGCGTGTCGCTTCGTGAGATAAAAATACTATACGTTCAGCTACAGATTCAATTACGAAATAAGGCTCCGTTTTTACATTCAGTTGAATGCTTTTTTTACTCGCGTATTGTGATTAATATATAAAATATCTAAGGCATAATATAATATAATATAATAATATTCCACAACTATCACACAACGCCGTCTAGTCTCAAGCTAAGCAGAGCTTGTGTTATGAGTACTAGACAACTGATAAACATACTTATATATTTCTAAATACATACATATATAGATAAATTACACCCAGACACAGAACAAATGATCATGCTCATCACACAAACATTGTCCTGGGTGGGAATCGAACCCATAGGTTAAGCCATAGGAAGAAACGATGGATGAACAGTAACTGTGTGAATGATGATATGGTTAGAAAGGGCGTGACTACCGAGAGGACGACTTAGGGAGGGTTCATATCTGACGGAACATGCGTCGCGTATTATCGGTCGCGTAACGCCAGAACAGACAAATGTATAGAAAAACACTTGACCGTTCACACTCAACCGATGATGCGTTAGTGCGTCGAGGGAACAATCGCAGTTACGCCCGACGTATTTTCCGTCAGATGTGAACCCTCCCTAATAGAGAAGTATGGAAGAAAAAGACATGTTGCGCTGACTCCAAATAAATTAGGATAAGGACAAAGAGAATGATGAATTACTTTCACAATAATCATTAAACACAGCTTACCTCAACCCACTGAAAGTCACTACCTTCCATTTTGCTATCCTGTTCTAATTTGTGCCAATCTCCTTTCATTTTGTACCATCATCTGCCTAGCCTTTTCCCAACTATGTTGAGGTCGCCTTCCAGTCTAACCGGATGCAGCTGAATACTAGTATTTTACATGGAGCAACTGCCTATCTGACCTCCACAACCCAGTTACTGGGTAATACGATACCCCTTGGTAAGACTGGTTGTCAGACTTACGGGATTCTGACTACCCGTAACGACTGTCAAAGATCCACGAATGACAGCCGTGCCCAACGGCGAGGCACGGAGGGGTAAAGATGGTCACCCATCCACAGACCAACCGCGGCAAGCGTAGCTTAACCTGCTCGATCGACCTGTGTGGCTGTTATTATTTAGCCACGGGCCCTTCATTTAGTGATACCATAATCAAATAATTACCTTACATTATTCCCAAAACCCAGTTCCAATTTTAGTTATACTCCGGACACCACATAAACGTGTAAGTACATAGTTACTTTGATTACTCTAGTTTACGATATCGTAGTTAAAATGTGGTTTGAAACTCATACAAGCTAGCAAAGTTTTATGTTTGATCAGTAGTTGCCAACAATTGTTTGGAGATTAGGGTCATCTCTAGAATGCGGTACCAATATATTTTAATTAAAAACAATGCTTGGATTAATATTTTGCGGACGAGTTTGAGTTTTATTGAAAACTAAAATGAGGGTAGCTGTTTAATTGCGGGCGGTCTCTGGTTCATTAGATAATCCAATTTTGAAAATAATTTCATCGGGCTTTTAGGGTTAACAGTGAAGTGAGTGAATGGGTTAATTAAAATAAAATTAATTGAAGGGGCTTACATGACCTAAAACGCGGTCACTGTCGGACTGCATAGAAAAGAAAGAGAAGCGCGATGACACAACGCTGGTAAGTTATTGCAAAATATGAACCATCTATTTAAAAAACTTATTTTGTTTCCTTATTTCTTTTTTAGACTTTTCTCGATTTATTTAGGTATTTTATTTATATAAAATATATACTTTATTGTACTCCACAAAATATGTAACATAAAAAATACATCAACCACTACAAAATATACAATCCTTATCGCTATCTGCGATCTCTACCAAGCAACCTAGATTATTTGGTTTAACCAATGGTTTCAGTTTATCCTTTTCTGTAACATAATATTGATAGGTAAGTACAGACGCCATTACATCAAGCTACTACAATCTGTCAAATTTCTTTAATAGATTTTCAACTTTATCGCTAAATTATAAGGCTCAAAGTTGATTTGGAAAATTTGACAGTTTTGGGTAGCTTGATGTGCTGGCCGTCTGTACAATACTTTTTATCCTTTTCATCCCAGTGATGAATAAGAATAAATTCAGAACTAAATCTGTGTCATCACTCAGCCTCCCGAATGGTCACGAAAAAACATGCAATATGAAGTTACGATAGTATTTTATGCACCAAAAATAAAAATATTAATAATTTATTTCGCTGCCGCTACCAACTCATAACGAGGGCTGTTGACCAAGTGCAGTCAACGTATCGCCACTCATGTCAATATTAAAGCAGGTTTCAATTTAAAATCTCATATTATTCCACTTTCATTAGTGGCTTTCATGATATATTTTTTTTTTATTTTACGGTAAGTTTGTTCTATTTTCTTGGTAAACACTGAAGAGACGGAAGGTTTGGCAAATGTTGACGTCAAGATAAATATTGAGGCACAGAACTTAAATTAAACATTTCACTCTCTAAACAAAAAACTCAACTATGTAAATATTTTTTTTTTTTGTGTTCAATTGGATCGATGGTGTATCAAGTTTTAACTAATGTAATTTTTCCACCTATAATAGTTAAATTTCTAGGCAAAGGTCAGTCACATACTGCTAAAATGAAAAAAAAAGGAAGTAACCATTTAAGATATTCAGCTTAGAACGTTCCCACTGCTGGTGGGACACGGACCTCCTCTCTCATGAGAGGGAGTGGACCGTAATCCACCATGCGCGCCCAGTGCCGGTTGGTAGATGTCACATGTCTTCAAATGTTTGGTTCTCGGACATGCCGATTTCCTCACGATGTTTTCCTTTATTTACCGTTTTGAGAGTTATTGTGATGAAATAAATTACACCATGTAAAGCGTTGCCGTGCCCGGGTTTTAACCCATGACCTACAAATCGTATGTCGGGGCCCATTACCATTTACCACTGTGAAGTGAAGTGTAGAGCAGTGGTGGTCACCACTGCTCTACACTTCACTTCACTATTCTAGGTTAATCTACCATGTCATCATCATCATCATTTCAGCCGAAAGACGTCCACTGCTGGACATAGGCCTCCCACAAGCACCTCCACTTCGACCGGTTCTGTATCTCGCATCCAACAGGTTCCTGCGGCCTTCACAAAGTCGTCGGACCACCTTGTGGGAGGCCTTCCAACGCTACGTCTTCCGGTACTCGGTTGCCACTTCAGAACCTTTCGGCCACATCGGCTATCTGTTCTGCGTCTCAATCTACCATGTATTAAGTCCAAGTAGGTTGATGTCGGAAGCCCTTTTTTGAATGAAGTCTAGTAACCTTTTTAAAGTGTGCAAATCCTACTGAATTGATTTAGGGGGGCTCTGTCGGTTCCATACCACTCATAACTACTTTATAGCCATCTTCGCCACAAATTCGTCGCATCAATTAAAATATGTTTAAATCATCATCATCTGTCTAGCCTTTTCCCAACTATGTTGGGGTCGGCTTCCAGTCTAACCAGATGCAGCTAAATACCAGTATTTTACATGGAGCGACTGCCTATCTGACCTCCACAACCCAGTTAACGGGTAATACGATACCCCTTGGTAAGACTGGTTGTCAGACTTTCGGGCTTGTGACTACCCGTAACGACTGTAAAAGATCCACGAATGACAACGGCTTAACGTGCTTTCCGAGGCACGGACGGGTCTCGGTATGTAAAGATGGTCACCCATCCACAGACCAACCGCGGCAAGCGTAGCTTAACCTGATTAATCGATCTGCACGGCTGTTATTAATAAGCCACGGGCCCCTTAGATAAAATTTTAAATATTAAACATAACTTAAAACAATTTCTGTGGCAGCCCTGTCTGTTAGTTGATGCATAAGAAGTTTGCTAGTGAAACTTAGCTGATATAATAAGTTTATGACTATTCATTGCTTTAGTTAGTTATAACATTAACTACTTGTACAGTTACACACATTTTTGTAGTTGAATTTGCAGTGTTATGATGTTTTGTTAGTCAAGTTTTAAGGACCCTTTTAAAGATAACCTTTGGATGTATTTAGAGAGAAAGGAGAGACAATATTGCAGGTGGTCTGTGGTGTACTATTTACATATACAATAAATACAAACATACACAAAACATATACTTTTATCTATATAAATAAATATAATACAATAATCATCATAAAACAAGTGCAAAGAACATAATAAATGACGTTTCAGGAGAGAGATAAATGGAGCAGGGATTATACGTAATAGAAATAGAGAGAGATTGTTGTCACGATTTTGGAGGGTGCTGAAGCCGACATTGAGGTCAAAATGAAAATCCAAGACGACGGCCGCAAAATTTTTGCAATTTGGAATCATCATGGGTGTCGTTTTCATAGTTTTCCAGTAGTGCCTTCATCTTGTATTTTGACGTCAGTAGTAGTGACGTCAAAATGAAAATCCAAGCTGAAGGCTGCAAAAATGTAAAAATTTTCGTAATTTTTATATTATTGTAGCCGCCATCTTGTATTTTCATCAATAATTATAGTAATCGTCGGCCTAGCCTTTTCCCAACTATATTAGGGTCGGCTTCCAGTCTAACCGGATACAGCTGAGTGCCAGTCATTTTACATGCCTATGACCTCCACAACCTAGTAATACAAAACCCCTTGGTAAGACTGGTTGTTAGACTCTCGGGTTTCTAACGACCTAAAACGACTGTCAAAGGTCCACGAATGATAGCCGGGACCAACGGTTCGTGCTTTCCCAGGCACGGAAAAGCATATAAAGATTTTTTTGTTTGGCATATAAAGATCCACCCATGGACCAGCCGTGGCAAGCGTAGCTTAACCTGATCGATCGACCCGTGGGGCTGATTATTTCTTAGCCACAAACCCCTCCCAACAACATAATAATATTTTAACACATTGAATCGAATAGAAGAACATCTCACTATTCTTTATCAGCTCAGATTTAGATTCTTATTATGCACAACAGTTCACATGAACGCCACCATTTTTTTTTCCGGATGGGCTATCATCAAATGACCCCTCCCGCTCTGGGTGGAGCGGAAGGGAGTGTCAGACTCTTACTAACTAAAACCCACCCACGTTCCTTCCTTAGCCCTTTATGTTCCGGTCCAGCGGTAACCCTTTCGGACAATCCCGTTGAACATAAACGCCGCCAACAGACACATTCAGAGATTGTATAATCAAAATCACATTGTCAGTCATCTTCCTAACAATTATTATCCTGTTCCATCCCAAACTTACACTTCAACCACATAATAGGGACAACTAACCCAGCGGCTCTGTTTATAAATCAAGTCTTTATTACCGACCTTTATTATAACCGGGCCAAACAACAAAGTAGCTGAAACAGTTAAGAAATCCTTCCGACCAACGTATCACAATACTTGAATAGTTTAATTGGGACAACAGGAAGGATGTGGCAGGAGTTATTATCCACTGATTTGTGTGTAAGTGTCTTCCAAACAATGGGGCCCTTTCGAAGCCCTTTCTTGAGTGACAAATGGAAGGTATATTTCCTTAATCCGCTGGGAGTTAGTGTTTGAATGTGGGTTGGGATATAGGTAGGTTGGGTTTGGCGAACTGAATAAATAATAAAAAGCTTGTAAAAAGAAATAGGCAACCACATGACTTTTTGATGTTTGTTCTAGAAACAGAATGTTACAGGCTAGAATTTTGTTTAGTCTATCAGATTTAAATTTACTAACACTATATAATAAATAAAATAAAATGACCGACAAACCGGCTGGTTATTCATGACTGGGATTATTAATATAGCTCAACAATTAAAAAACCGGTCAAGTGCGAGTCGGACTCGCGCACCGAGGGTCCCGTACTTTGTAGGTATGTAAATAGATTTACGGACAAATTTACTGTTTTCGGATTTTTTCCTTTACTTGTGCTACATGATCTTGTTTCTTGCCAAATTTCATGATTCTAGGTCAACGGGAAGTACCCTATACATTTTGATTCCCTTGAGAGTGTGGAAATACGTATACGTTTTTTTTGCATAAACAGCCGTATCTTTTTTTTAAGGTGATAAACGGTCTTGACAGACAGACGGACGGACGGACAACAAACTGATCCTATAAGGGTTCCGTTTTTTTCTTTTGAGCTACGGAACCTTACAGACATGTGACATCTACCAACCCGCTCGCCAACCGCCCTACTTCCTCTCCAAGAGAGGAGACCTGAGTGTGCCCCAGCAGTAGGAAAATTATAGGCTGCTTAAGTAATGTCTCTCAGTTCAGAAATTACCATAATCACCCATATCCCATCAAATTCTCAACAATAACAAGACGTCACTAACCCAACAAGTTCAGTGCGACATAACAACAGCCCTTATGTTTACAGGAACCGGTTCGTTTTGAATACGTTAGTCCTACATGAGCCCCGACGCCTCAGAGTGACCGCAGACATGTTAAGTTCCTGACAGGGACTTAGGGCATTGAGACGTTTTCTATTAACTTTGTGCTGTTAAGTGTGTTTTGTTTGTGAAGTTGTATTTGTAATTAGTTTATGGATGTAGCATTGTCATTAGTTCTATTTTTTGTACTAGTTTTGTAAGTCTGGTTGTGATTTTTATCATGGTCAGATATTGAGTTAAGACCACGCTACCGATTTGGGGTAACCCGTAATGATAGTTGTGTTGGGAATACAAAAATAAATAACACGCGAGTAGGTACAGCGGAAAACATAATTCTATTAAAAAGCTATGCATGTCACGTCATCATCAGCAGCCTACAGCAGTCTACCGCTGGACCTCCTCTCCAATTGCATGCCATTCATCTCCATTCAACTCTCATCCTATGCATATTGATACACAAAAAAAACCCTTTATAATTTTTCTACATAATTTATGTGTCAGATTTAGTGAACGCGTTGTGAAGTCACAATATGCAATATAGTATTAGAATACTAATGGATTACAAAAGAAATAACAGTAGCATCCATAACAGAAAAAGCTGCGACTGGCAAAATTCTGGCTGGAATTAATTTTGCTGAACTACTCTCTGATATTGGTGACTCTTTTATATTGATGGACAACCATAAACAGGCCTTCCTACCCAAGTAGGCCGCAGCAAGGACAACCTCCACAAGTGGGGGTTCGTGGACGGTCACTCCGGTGTGTATGCGACATCTCTCCACAGAAAATGGCTCACCTCCCATCTTGCACCGCATACCACCTTTTTACACTCATAATATTATTGCCGCATACCCTGTCATCTGCACACGTGATGACATAATGGCTGCGTCAGCGAACAGTATTCGCGTCGCTGAATTTAAAGAAAAAAAAAAATAACATTTATATTTTTTCGTGTTATTTTGCCATTTACAAGCCAAGAAGAAGATGATGATAATTATAACATAAACATTTCTAGTTAGTAACAGCTTACAGGAGTATTTCCAGTCTCTAGTTCAACGCAATGCGCCTAGAATCTGACCTACAAAACTGTTTTCGCAGCAGATGATCTGGCCTACATTTAGTTGAACAACACGACTTATTTGATAGCACAGCTGTCACGGAGATATTGTTCGTACTGTAACAAAAGGAGCAGGTGTAGGTATAGATCTTAATGAACAACCAATATTTGAAGCGAGCCGTTTGGTACATTGACATTATAAACTTAATGTATTCACAAAATAGTACCTAGTAAAGGCTCCTTCAAACAGGCGTGACACGCGATAAAATCGCGCGCGACACAAAGCAATCGCAAGTCGCGCAACAAGCGGTGCCTCTGTGTGACGCGGGATTATATCGCGTGTCGCGCCTGTTTTTGTAGGAGCCTTAAATCAAAAATCTTCATTCAAAATTAAATGAATCGAATCAAATCAAAAGTAATTTTTTCTAATTAAGATCACTGAATTAGGAATTGTAGTTGAAAATTAGGAACTGAGAATCAGCACTTTTCGAACGTCAAAATTTCATAAGGCAGTCCCCCAAAACTCCCGGACGCCCTTCATCACTTTCTAGTGCTTTCGCTGGGAAGAAGAAGTGGCACAACAAACTCCCTAGCAGCACAGCCTTCTGTTCAGATAGAATGATTAGAGCAACCTAAAGATGATTTCCAAAGACCTATTCAATGATACCCCACTTGACATAGTTCATAGACTTTAAATTTATCTTTTTCACAATATGGCGTCTGTTTTTCGCCATATGGAATTTTGATTACTGTCATGTCTTTAGTGACACTCACAAGATTAAGACATATCGATTGACGGATAAATCACCAAATAGGCACACTTGTTTGGTCTCTAGAGCGTCGAGCGTCACAAAGGAACAAACATACATATAGGTAATTATGGGTGATAAACACATTACCCTCTTTTTCATAGCGCAGTTGGTTAAAAATAACAGAAACATTATTACGCAACACGATGACAGCACAAATAATAAAACTTTTTAATTTTTTTTAGTTTGACAGCACCTTTGTCATATAAAATTGCGGTGTCTACAAGCAATGTATAACAAAATGTTGTAATTCACATTATTTTATCGCAACTTACTTATCTATTATCTACCTCATATATATAGTCAACAAAAGCGATAAGTATGCAGGATCGTCGCATATAGTTGAACTTTAGTAAGAAACCGATGGATGTTGTCGAACGAAATTTAATTTGATAAATGTGCTGTTTGTTTTCTTTAAATAAAATTAAATTTTATTCGAGAACATCCATCGGTTTCTTACTAAACTTCAACTATGTCTGACGATCCTGCATACTTATCTCTTTTGCTGACTGTACCTATGACCCGTGACTTAGTGATCTATGGTTTGGTCCGCAACTTTCCAAAGGTTGCCCATTACTACTGTATAGCTTGTAATCATAACTGTAAGCAACTTTTAAAAATAAAGCCCAAACAAATGAATTCGTATAGATAAAGCAGTAGCCACTACATTTTCCTTTAAACCGTAATTAGCAACAACCTTTCCTGGTCATAAAGTCCAGGGAATAAACTAAAAGATTCACGACACGATTAGGCAGTTTCGCCGCAAACAGCACAAGTTCTTGATGCATCGCCTTAAAAGTAAAAGAAAAGTTCTACGGACGAACTCAAAAGAAGGAAGAAAACAACTTTACTTCCTATTTTAGCGAACAAATGGCGTTGTACTAACATTTTCAAGAGAAACACTGAAAATACAGCGCTCCTCGTAAAACAATGTTGATGTTGCATTAAAATATCCAAAAGGATATGACGTATGTAGTTCTAGTTGAATCCGGTTCAAAGACTGCTTTTGGAGGTGTGCAGCCTTTGTTGGAGCTGACGAAAATATAAAAATGGTTTGAAGGTCCCCAATTTCAGGAAAAATGCTGAATTTGCATTGCCTATGTTCTAGGTATTTTTATACTTTGGAATGGCGTAGTTTTTTAAATTTCTATTGAACATAGACAACGAAGTTCCTACGTATTTTTACAAACTCGCCCTACACAGGAATGTTTTTCTTCTTTCCCATGTAGGTATGCACTTTGACTGATTATCCGGTTGAATGCCGTAATTACAGAAACAATTAAAAAGCCATTGTGTCTCGTGTAGATCTACGTTCTACTCGATACTAAAGGTTAATAAACTGCAAAATTCTCTGTTGCTACATCATGCCATTCATTTGGATACACACACTTGATTATATATCTTGATAGCCTCCGCCCGCGGCTTCGCCCGCAAGGTATGTCGATAAAAACTATCCTATGTGAAGGGCATGCAATCTATCTCTCTGCCAAATTTTAGCGAAATCCGTTCAGTGGTTTAGGCGTAAAAAGGTAACATACAGACAGACAAAATTACTTTCGAATTTATAATATTAGTATGGATTATCTGATCAATAATGCTGTGATGACTTACCTTATTACTGTGCTTTCGGGTATATATCGTGGCAAAATAATAACAGATTCACGGATAGATCTTTAAGGTTAAGCAACGCTATCTGAGGTTTAACCGTGGATTGGTGACCATCCATTACATATCGAGACTCCTCCGTGCCTCGTTAAGCATGTTAAGCCAGAAATATAAATATAAACAATTCGTTTCTCAGCTGTCATTTGTAGACCTTTGATAGTCGATACGGTTAGACAGAAGCTCGAAATTCTGACAACCAATCTTACAAAGGGGTATCGCGTTACGGCTCCTACAAACTGGCGCGACACGCGATATAATCGCGCGCGACACAAAGGCACCGCTCGTTGCGCGACTTGCGATGTCTTTGTGTCACGCGCGATTTTATCGCGTGTCGCGCCTGTTTGAAGGAGCCTTTACCCAGTTACTCGGTTGTGGAGGTCAGATAGACAGACGCTCCATGTAAAATACCTGTATTGTATCTGCCTATCTTTTGTTGTTGGAAAGAAGCTAGGCTGATAATTCCCGATTGTGCCAGCATTCAGTGGTCCTTCGAGCCGGATCACTGAATGGGCTCAATCGGGACTTTATAATAAAAGAAGTAGTGGACTGTATTAAAATAGGTGTAATACCATAATTTACAACATTAACTTATTAAAGAAACAATGAAATGCCCGTGGTCGAGCGCGTCTGTGAGCTGAGTGGAGTGAAAAGCGCGCAGCGGCCGTCGCGTAACGGGTTCGGTACCCCGACGCCCCGCGCCGTCCCCTCAGTCAATCACGCGCATATGTGATGCGCCGACACTATGTTTAGAAGCCAAACAAAAAAATATCAGTAAAACGAGTTATAATTCTGTGTGTTTATACAGAGTCGCCTGTGGCTAATTACGACAACTGGGAAGTCCCATCATAAATATCCCAGCAGGTATTATTTCATGTAAAAATATTGTCACTGTGCACCTACTAAATAATCACCTCTATTAGAAAACATGAACAAAAACCCGCAACTTTATTTATGCAAGATAAAAGGAGTAAAACCGTTTACACATTGTGCTCACAAATGCATAGGTTTTAGGGTTCAACGCGCGCTCAGACCGAACCTCGCAATCGAATACGAAATAAACGAGCAATGTAACGTGTGTAAATAGAATTGGACGTTGTATGAATGCTGTGTGGCTGTAGTTTTTTGTTTTTTCAGGCTTGTATGGAAATGTTTTGCATACATACAAACGACATCACATTTTGGTCTAAATTGTACTGTGAGACGGCTGGTTTTTTGTTTTGGGAGGCACGTTAGATACGTGTATCGGAATAAAAATTATATATAGGTAGTTCAGTGACAAATATTTTCTTTTGTTTGCTAATAACAATAACTTGTGAAATAGGTAATTTTGCCCTCACTAAAGAAATCACAAAGACATTGGCGTCCTTTGTAAGTTATACTTCTTACTTAATTACGCTAGCCGCGGTTAGTCCATGGATGGGTGACCATCTTCACATACCAATACTGATGGTTTTATAGCGAAAAGTAAACTCAATACTTAGATTAAATATGATTGTAATCTCAAAGAGCCAGATACATAGGTTTCACATCGACAGCCATTAGCAGAGAGAGAGAGAGATAGTTCTGTCTCAAACTTCAAACTCAACTGACAAACTTGACATTTGACATATTGTATTCGTTTACATAAAACGCTCCAATACTAGGCCTTAAACTAATACAATATTATGCAACAAATACTAGGCCTCAAAACAAAAGTATAACTGTATCTGAAAATACACATAACAAACATAATTATGTATGGTCAATACACAAAGTTAACATTTTAATATTTGAGACACAAACTTTAAATGTTTTTCGGCAGTTAATGGTTTTGTTAAAACATCAGCCAACATTTCATTAGTACAAAGATATTCTAATTCAACCTGTTTCTTTGTTACCAAATCTTTTACAAAGTGATGTCTTATATCAATATGCTTAGACCTCGCATGAAATACAGGATTATTACAAAGTTTATGTGCTGACTGATTGTCATTTAACATCAACACTTTACAAACAATGCCAGTACATTCGGAAATAAATGTTTTCAAAAACATAGCTTCTTTACAAGAATCAGAGATTGCCATGTACTCAGCTTCTGTACTAGAGAGTGCCACTGTACGTTGCTTACGACTTTCCCATGAAACTATAGACTTTCCAATACGAAATAGGTAGCCAGTGTAAGATCGACGATCCAACTGATTGGCCCCCCAGTCTGCATCAGTGAAACCAACAATATTCATTTCACCTTTCTGAAAAATAAGACAATAATCTACTGTTCCTTTCAAATATCTCAAAACCCTTTTTGCTGCTTTGCAGTGACTTTCACCATAACAGTTGTTGAACTGGCTAAGGAAACTCACACTGTGAGAGATATCAGGCCTGGAACATACAGATAAATACATTAAATAACCAATAAGGCTTCTATAATCAAAGTTACATTTAGAACTATTTTCCTTCTGTAACTTTATTCCAACCTCCATAGGAGTTTTCATTGGTTTGCAATCCGCCATATTGAATTTATCTAATATTTTCTTTATGTAACTCGACTGATCCAAGATAAAGCTCCCATCAGCTGTTTTTTCTATTTTCATGCCTAAAACATGATGGGCTATACCTAAATCTTTCATGTCAAATTCATCCATCAGTCTCTTCTTTATAATATTCCTTTGTTGTGATGTTTTTAATGTAAACAACATTATATCATCAACATAAAGAGCAATAATCATTATTTCACCATCATGACTATATACATAAACACATGGTTCCGAAGATAACCTGTTAAACTTCAATTTTTGGGTTAAAACATCATTAATTTTCTTATTCCATGCTTTCGCCGACTGTTTTAAGCCATATATTGCTTTATTTAGCTTATAAACTTTCTTCTCACATCCTTTTACTACATAACCTACTGGTTGTTCCATGTAGACAGACTCTTCTAGGTCTCCATTGAGAAATGCAGTCTTTACATCAAGATGCTCAACCACCATGTCATACTGAGCAGCCAGGGTCAGTAGTATTCTAATACTTGAGTACCTTACAACTGGAGAGAATGTTTCGTAGTAATCTACTCCATACTTCTGTGTGTATCCTTTCGCCACCAAGCGAGCCTTATACTTGAGTAACTCTCCATTCAATCCTCTCTTTTTGCTAAAAACCCACTTGCATTTTACTGGCTTATGCCCCACAGGTAAGTCAACTAGAGTCCAGCATTTATTTTTTATGAAAGAGTTATACTCATCTTCTATAGCGTCACTCCAGTGTTTAGCCTCACTGCTACTCAATGCCTCCTCCAGTTTAGTTGGCAGCTCCTCTACCATTATCTCTGTCAGCCCAGCATACTCTGCTTCTAGTACATCTTGATACGATGACTGCTCACTGTCCTCAGAGTCAAAGCTCGACCTCCCTGGCAAGTAAGTTACATCGGACGAAAAACTATCTACACTCTCAGAATCCTCTTCACCATCCAAACTAAACATAGTTTGTCTGCGAGGATTTCTTGTGCCATCAGAAAGTAAATTGTCACCTATAGAGGTATTTACTTGTGGAGACTGTTCGCTCTGGACAGTCTGAGTAGGCTCAGATACTACTTTTGGTGATAGTTGTACAGTAGTTGGTTGTACAGTACTATCTTCACTCAATAACACAGATGTATCCAATACTTTAACATCAGTATTTTTATTATCATCATGTGACACAATTTTACTACATAAAAACATATTTTCCACGAAAGTGACATGCCTTGCTTTATGGATCTTCCTAGGATAAGATGGATCTATGAGCCTGTAGCCTTTACTTTCTTCACAGTATCCTACAAAGATAAATCTCTTACTTCTAGGATCCAGCTTCCTGGCATTTTCATCAACTGCATATGCTATGCATCCAAAAATACGTAAATGTGCAACATTCACCTTTTTAGATGTCCACTTTTCTTCAGGTGTTGTACCCATGACAGCCTTGGTGGGAGAACGGTTTTTTAGGTAAACCGCTGTGTTAGCCGCTTCAGCCCAATACTGCTTACCCAGTCCAGCATCTTGCAGCATACAACGGGTTTTATCCATAATTGTCCGGTTAGCCCTCTCCGCTACACCATTCTGTTCACTGCAGTGTGGGACAGTAGTTTCATGCCTAATCCCACAGCTTCTTAGGTACTCCTGAAAAGACATATTTATGTATTCACCGCCATTGTCACTTCTTAAAGTTTTTATTTTCTTGTTAGTAAAATTTTCAACTAGTGCTTTGAATATTTTAAATTTTTCAAACACTTCATCCTTTTTCTTTAAGAAATAAATAAATGTTTTTCTACTGAAGTCGTCAATGAATGTTACAAAATAACGTGATCCACTGTATGATGGAACCTGCATAGGACCACACACGTCAGTATGCACCAGCCCTAATATTTTAGTAGACCTACTGTGACTTTTCTTAGGAAATGGCAATCTAGTTTGCTTTCCTTCTATGCAAGCTACACAAGGACTAAACAAAGAATTATCAAAATTCATACCTTTAACCATTCCATTTTTCATAACATTCATGCTCCTCGAGTTCAGGTGGCCTAACCTCTTATGCCAAACCTCATGTGACACAGAACCCCCGACAGACACTAAAGCAGTCATGTCTTCACCATGTACTGTCAGCTCCTCAGGTTGAACCTGCTCACAGACTGAGTTCATGGCATTCTCTGATCTTACCTTAGAACTCACATTTTGTACAGTGTCTAGTTGATAAACACCGCTATAGCATGTACTAGTAGCTATGACCTCATCATCATCCAAGATTTTGCAACCTTGTTCATTAAAAATTACACTAAAACCTTTCCTAATTAACTCACTAACTGATAATAAATTTGCAGAAAGTTTAGGAATATAGTATACATTACTTATTGTCTTTAAACCCTTCTTTAACTGTACTTGCACACTACCAAGTCCTTCAGTCTTGACTTTTTCTCCATTTGCCACGTTAACTTCAAGCGATTTAGTACACTGAAAATCCTGCATGATCTCCTTGTTATTGGTCATGTGGTTGGTCGCACCACTATCCACATACCAGATATCACTCTGCAGTTTCACAGATAACGCTGTTAACCATGACTTTTCCGCCTTGGGAGTTGACTTCGGTTTACTTTCAGCTTTCTTTGGGCAATCTTTCTGTATATGACCAATTTTCTTGCAGCGAAAACACTTTGGAGGTTTCTTTACTGCTAATGCATTGAGCTCCTGATGTTCATCACGCTTACCATCGCGTCGCTGCTGTTCCTGTAAAAGCTTAGACTTAACCATATCACTAGTCAACTTTGTATTAGCATTCTCCAAAGCCATGATAAGGGGGTCAAAGTCCGGGGTCAAACCGCTCAACATGATTACAGCTAAAAACTCGTCATCAAATGCATTCCCAATGTCTGTAAGCTGCTGCCCAAGCTCAGTTATTTTAGCTAGGTAGCTCTGCATGCTCTCCGCCTCGCTCAGCCTCACACCAAACAGCGCTCTTAGCAATCCAAGTCTCCTGCACAAACCTTTATCCTCATAAGCGCGTTGCAAGCTATTCCACGCTTCATATGCCGTCTTCGCGTTACGAATATGTGGCAACGCGGATGGACCGACCGATAAGCAAATTTTTGCCAACGCCTTTTGATTCTTCTTAGGGTCTTCGTTCCCTTTTTCGGTTTCTATGCAATCGTATAGATCTTCGTGCATAAGAACGTTTTTCAGAATGAATTTCCACTGGTTATAGTCTTCGATGCCTCGCAGCTTTTCAATCTGCAGTCCCATAGAAGACATGGTCATTGTGCCGAACGATGACGTGTCGTGAAAAAACTGACTTATATTGAATTTTTGTTTTTCTCGCGAAATAATTATTTTGCAGGGTGCAGCAAACACCCTGGGCCCATAACCTGATGGTTTTATAGCGAAAAGTAAACTCAATACTTAGATTAAATATGATTGTAATCTCAAAGAGCCAGATACATAGGTTTCACATCGACAGCCATTAGCAGAGAGAGAGAGAGATAGTTCTGTCTCAAACTTCAAACTCAACTGACAAACTTGACATTTGACATATTGTATTCGTTTACATAAAACGCTCCAATAAATACCCCTCCGAGACTCGAAAAACACGTTAAGCCGTTGGTCTTGGCTCAGAAGCCCGAAAGTCTGACAACCAGTCTTACCATATTACCCAGTAACTGGGTTCTGGAGGTCAGATAGGCAGTCGCTCCATGTAAAATACTGGTATTCAGCTGCATCCGGTTAGTCTGGAAGCCGACCTCAACATAGTAGGGAAAAGGCTAGGCAGGTGATGACTTCTTACTTAAGTAATTGTTTACGAATTAAAGATAAACTGAAAAAAATATCGCTCAATACAGTGTTCCATTATTCGAGAGAACATAAAAATAAATATCCTCAACATAACATAACATCACGCTAGTAGTTCCCTGTCATCATCATCATCACGGAATCACCCACAGCTGGGTACAGGCCACCCCTTTCTTCTGCCAAACTTCCCGTTTTTGTGCTTCTCTCATCCAGGTGTTTCCCGCAACTTTGACGATATTATCAACCCTGCGCGGTTTTATATTTTTTTGTATTTCCCTTCTTCTTCTTCTTAGCGTGTCGATAGCAATCTAAATGGACTCGGCCTAGAATTCGGCAACTTGTTTGGCGCCATCACCAGCGTCCATCAGTTCCTGTAACGTGCAGCTGACAGGACACGCAGAACACAATATTAAGTGTCCCATCGTTCGTGGAACAGCACCACATTTACACTTCAAGCCGGAGTCTTCTATGAATCTCCACCTGAATAGGTTTTCTATGCTTCGGCCTACCTGGGTCCGGATACTGTTTAAAGACTTCAAGGTTACCCAAGGTAACTCATGTCCAAGTGGGAGGTCTTCAGCGGGTGGAACGGATGGTTTGCGTTTTATTATTTCCCTGTAATATCCTCAGAGGTAAATACCAACACTACTCCTTGCAGCCACAACTTTTTACATCACTTGTGGCGAACGATAAGCAGCTTATAGGCTGTATATTTCTCGTCGAGTTATTCTTGGGTATACATTTTCGCGTGTTTTTATCGTACGTAGCATCAAAGTTGTAGGGGAAAGTGGCCTATACTTTTTCATCTTGGGACTATTGTTATTTTTAAGCTGATGCTGAAGAATAAAAAAACTGGCCAAGTGAGAGCCGGACTCGCACACGAAGGGTTCCGTACGGTGGGCAAAAACGCCGAAAAAAACACGTTTGTTGTATGGGAGCCCCCTTAAATATTTATTTTATTTTGTTTTTAGTATTTTTTTGTTATAGCGGCAAAAGAAAAACATAATTTGTGAAAATTTCAACTGTGTAGCTATCGCGGTTCTTGAGATACAGCTTGGTGACAGACAGACGGACGGACAGACAGCGAAGTCTTAGTAATAGGGTCCCGTTTTTACCCTTTGGGTACGGAACCCTAAAAATCACATAAAACATATAACCACGCATGTATTGCCAGAAGGGATAGGCAAAGGTGTACCTACCTATAGCACACCCACATCTCGCCAGTTATGTTTAGATCTCATGAAATAGTGGGCGAGCAGAGATTGTAGATAGACCTAGATAAAGCAAGTATCACAATCTGTATGAAAACCAAGCGTGCCAGTTATTGACTACCTACTATGACAACACGAGCACTACTTAGTGATGGAAAAATCAAATCAATTCAAAGACGCCGCCGCGTGCAGCACCCGTCTCTCCCACTCCCGGGGCCCAGCGCCAGCGCTCACCCTCACCCACCCAGCAGACCGTGAAAACTAAGGTGACGTGAGTTGGTTTTTGCTAGGAATTGACACTATTGACAGCTCACTCCACGCTCACTCCATCTAAGTTTTCACGGTGATCTTTACAAAATCGCACTGCTGTACACAGGACTGAGCGCGAAAATGGCGGCTTACGATTTTTGTACGTAAGCTGGGCACGCGAAGTAGTTGCTCCTGCGTTATCTAGGTGTATCTATATTTGTGGGGGCGAGCCTATTGCCATCAAAAAATCTGAAAAGAATTGTATAAGTTGATAAGTCAACAAAAAATAATTGTACCTAATCTGTAAATTCGTAATTTCATATACAAATTATGAAATTTCAGTTCAGGCCCACAGTCTTATCTTGTCTTACACCCTGTATTTATCACGAGAGATTTATTAAGAACACGATTTCCTCTTGACCCCGCGTTGACCCGTCACAACATTATTACACTTTTTTTATTGCTGATTGGTCCCGCTCCATCTTCATCTCGATCACGCCTGATGGAAAGCGATGGATAAAGTCTATCATGGAACGAGCGTGCCCAGAATATGCCTAAGGCACTGGAACTTCCACGCATCGTCGAAACACAGCAGGCTGCTTGACGCCGAACTCCGGGGGGAGTGTGATCGCAAACGCGGGCGTTAGCCCTACCACCGCAGAAACCATGACTTCCATATTATAAGTAAACAAGGATAAAATAAAACAAGACGATCACAATATCGACAGCACATAAAATTTTATTCACCCATTCAAGAAAAAAAGGCGTAAAGCTAAATATAATTTATACACTTTTCCAGCCATATATTGTCGTTACGGAACCCTTCTAATACACACGGGTTTACCAACCTTTTGGTCACCAGTTATTGCTGGCAATAAATTTATATTTACGACGCCTAATGCAGGCTTCTGGTCAGTGCGCAGTGCATCTATGCCGATGTCCGATACAATCGTTTTAAATAAATATCACGACAGGACGTAAGCTTTTTATGTTAATAGGGTTTATAATAGTGTACGTGATGTAGTTAGAAAAATAACTTTTTATTGCAATAGATTAGAGGTTCGAGATGTTTGTAAAAGTGGTACTGAGTTTGTGACATTCATTCCAAATTAATGGCATTTTTATCATGAATTTTATTGTTATCCGTTCTTGTAAGATCGTCGATTGTTTAACTTACCGAATATCGAACAAGTCTTGGCCATTATTCTATCATAACCGGGCTCAACTACCACAAAATTCATAGTGGAATAACCTGTCTTGCCCAAGGCCATGTGGTGAAATAAGTTTAGTCTGTGGTTTGTAGAGACAGTTAGAAGGCAAAAGCCTCCTTTTCTTTTTCCAATCGTCTCGTGTGTTATTCGGACCAATTCTTTATGGAGGAGTCAAGCTTTTATAACAACACATAACAGAAAGCCCTTTTTCCCCCGACGGATTACAAAGAAAGAAAAAAAGTTTATTTGGACACAGTTCGTGAAACACAAAATTAACAAAATAAAAATAATGTTTTAACAATAATAGTGTGTGCCTCACGGCTGCGCTAAAAAGGCAGCATTAATTTCAGCATTAATTCCAGACAGATGCTGTCTGACGCTGGTTTCCTAATGAACCTCTATAGAAAAAGATACTGCCGCCAATGGTGTACCTACAGAACACCCACATTTCGCCAGTTATTTTTAAGTCCCATGTAATAGGGGGCGAGCCTACACTGAAAGAAATAAGCAGTAAATAAAAATGAAAAAAAACATTAATCTGAATTGCTCTAAACTAAAGTTCCATATGAGCCTAACGTTCAAAACAGTTTTTTTTACTGATCCGAAAACAGTTAAAGCTTGAGGCAAAATGTTACCATCATGACAGTAAACTTTAAAGTTTTAAGTAGCTAAAAGGTCACAAAATTAACTGTTTTATTCATTTGGTGATATCGTTCAAACCTTTGGATTTAACTTACATTACAGTAATGGTGGTTTTCCTTTTTTTTTCAGTAAATAGTATGTTCCATCATTAAAAGTTCCTGTTTTGTCTTTTACAAACATTTCTTCTTACTGTATAAAGTCAGTAATAAGGCTTAATGAAATCGCTTTAATGTGCTGTAGTAAGAAATTTTTTTTTCAGTGTACTATAAATAAAGTATTATAGTATCCAGCCATGCGTTTCTCAACTACGTTGACGTCACTTCCACTCTACCAGATACGACATAATATGCATTATTCCCATACAAAGTGTAGCTCACTTTATAAATACTTGCACAAAAAGCGTCGATGGCAAGCTTGCTCGTTGAGCTTGCGCAGTGTTTGTGTCGCGTGATGTGTGGACTGTACCGCTCGAGCCCTGTTCTTGAGAGTAAAAATATGGACCCTACCATTTGCTGTTTTTATAGTGTAAAAGATTTTTTTGATAAAAAAGTAGCAGATAAATATAAGATATGATGCTGAGATTTAATTAGGTATATTACTTTATTTAAGCTATTATTCTTAAGTGTTCAAATAGATACGAAACCGATTAGGATTTCGTATCAATGTCATTAAAAATGTTTTAATTTTAACAAATTAATGTGTTAAATTTGTTACATTTAACATTCTTAAATATTTGTACGCCAGTCCATGGCGAAACATGTAAGATCATAACTTTATTTATAAGACCTTAATGTACCATGTTTTAAAGCAAATAAATATATTCTATTCTATTCTATTCTGGATTTGTAATAAATAGTACCTATTTGATTTTTTTTTAACGTATATTTTTGTAGTTTATACTAGACTAGTTTATACTAGACTAGCTGCGCCCCGCGGTATCACCCGCATAAGTGTCGATCCCGTGGGAATATCGGGATAAAAAGTATCGATCCTATGTGTTAATCTTTCGAAAGGAGCAGGCAAAGCGTTGTGTAACTATAAAGACACTATACAACGTTTATCAGTAAGAGGATGAGTATGATTACATTGATGGTTAACTATACTAAGGGCTGATTTTTCTATTGCCAGATAATTTTATCGGTGGAATCATTTTGAAGTTTTGACAGTTCTTCTATGCAAAATCTGTCAGACGACAATTTTATTCCACGAATAAAAGTTATCTGTCGATTGGAAAATCAGCCCTTATTTGTGTTAATATTATATTACCAGATAAATTATATTTTTGCCATACTAATAGCCGCCCAGTTACAACTTAAACAAGAGACAAGAACGATATAATAGATTGCAGTAAGATAGCTGATCCATGTACCTACTTGAAATTGCAATGTTATCTTTTAAAAGTAACCAAAATTTTACACAATGCTAACGGGTTGTTTGTACGAATTTTACACAACTAACGAGTTGTTTGTACGAATTTTACACAATTCTAACAAGTTCTTTGTACGAATTTTCGTTTATTTTGTACTGCCTCGTTGGTCTAGTGGTCGCTAGCGCTACTGCTGAACATAATATCCTGGGTTCGATTGGGGTCGGGCAAAGTGTTATTGGTTTTGTCCATTTGGAATTTCTCAGTAGCATCCCGGAGTCTGAATTTGTGCCCGGTCGATGGCAATGGGCTCGCCCCCTATTACATGGGACTTAAACATATCTGGAAAAATGTGGGTGTAAACCTATGTAGGATAAAATTTAAACGGTTATAGAGGGATTGGATGAATGATTGAACGAGTGAAAAGAATGAAGAAAGGGAAGATGGCGATTCGGCAAAAATTCAAAAAACGTGTTAAGATGTGAAAAGTGTGGATTACATGCGTGATGTTATTGTTATAACTCTCTAAACAACTTTTTTACCAGTAGTAGTGGTACAGAAACTCGTACTGCAGCTAAATCGCGACTCAATTCAGTGGTGTAACGAATTGCTGTTCCTGAAAACGGCGCAACTCAAAGCATTTTCAGTTGAAAAATTGCATTTCTTATTTACATTGTTTAAACTCAAGAGCTAATGTTTGCAATGTTGCGGTCGCAATGGACCGAGTGTCTTAAAAATGCTTGTAGACTTTTGTTCTAATAAGTGAATTAGGAGGTGATTAGGAAGTTCGCCGCTGATCGCCGCCACGTCCTCACGGCGGCGCGGTGATCTCGCGCGTCCGGCCCTGGTCCAGGCCACGGTACGGAGCGGAAGCCGTCACCTCTTGCGAAGCAGTAATGCTTGCGAAGGTGCACCTCACGCCCCTAGTCACCGCAGGCCGCAGGAGACGCCCTGGACTTCGAGAGTCGAGAGCCGATGCCCAGTCACCCTAGGTGCGGGCTTGCAGTAAGAACCAGACCGGGTCGACGACGCGTTGTGTTCCACGCGCGCTTCAAAGAGAAGTCAGCACTAACTGATAGGGTCCGCTAGGGTCGATGCCTGATTGGTCTCGGGTTGTTCGAAAGAGTTACAGTGGCCCCTGGCACAGGCAACTGAAGGAACACGGGTGGGTTTTAGTCAGTAAAAGTCCGACAACCAGTGTCAGTGTCTCCGCGAGCTTATAAAGAAGATAACAATTCGATCATGGCCTTCAGGGAATTCTAAGAACTGCCTATTTATAAGTTGCTAATTAGATTTTTTCGTGTATTCCCGTTGTCCCCGCAATCTGTGTCCCCGTTACGGGGACAACGGGACGTCACAAAATTTCCTTACCGTTGTCCCCCTTATGACGTATGGGCAACGGGGACAACGGACAATTTAAGATTTCACGTTCCCTGTAAAAAAGTTTGGGAAAAGGCGACTAGATCCTTCGTTGCAATATAACTTAGCGTTTCATTCATAAATGTTGCTTTAAGTTAAGAGATGTATAACGTCAAAAAATGTATGGGTTAACCAGACGTGAATAACTATTTATTTTAAAGCAACTTTTATGAATAAGGTGGTAAATGTGTTCATCATTTGAAACGCCAAGAAAAACGATTTAGGTTGATTTTACCAAAGTCTTTATCCGTAGAATAATTGTTTTTTTTTTTTTTTTATAAGGACTTTTACACATTGTGCATGTACCAGTCCAATTGACGTCTAACAGTTCTAGTATGGAAAAACTGCCAAAAAATCTTATTTAAGTATAAAAGTTTGGTGAACTTACTTAACTTACTCTAAGACAATAGGCTATTTGACTGGTTTCTGATAAACATCTCAGATTATTTAATGGTATCTAACGAGCCCACAAAAACCTATTACTTCAAATTGCATAATGTATTTCTTTTAAAAAATAGTAAATAAAAATGTACTGTTTAAATAAGCCGCCAAAACGCTATCTTTAACAATATGGCGTCGTGACGTCACGATTCACGTAAACAAACGTAGAAACGGTCGAGATACTAGACAAAAGTCATCTGTTCTGTCAACGATAGACAGAAATTTAATAAATCATGACGTCATCCGTTCAGCCAATCCAGACCGTTTTCGATTACGTGGCGCCAGATTTAAAAAGATGAAGTTTTTTCGGGATTTTTTTTATAAATAATACATTGTTTTATAGTAAAATTAATGAAAATCGATTTTAAAAGCGATAATCTATACGAGTATCAATAATTATGACCTTATTTTTTACATTGTCAAATAGCCTATTCGTAAATTGACTGGTGATAGATGTGTGATGGGTGTACAAACAATTATGAAAAAGATACTATCCAGCACAAATAAAATTAAAAAACTAAAAATGATGGAACATTTCTCATAAGATGTAGTTTTTGTTGTAATTACAGATCTCGCTAGAAAACATTTCACAGTTGTGAAGCAAGAAATGAAAGAAAGAAACTGTAATAAAAATGCAATTAAAAGAACACTTGGAAAATACAACTTTGTTAAGAGATACTTGAAAATTCTTCAAAAATAATTCATTGGAATGATAAATGGCACTTTGTGTTTTTTTTTTCTTTTGTGTTAAGCTAATTTCAGTAGGTATAGCTAAGAATTCTGAGAAAAGCGGTGAGCGCACATAACGGTCGCAATGGCAGCGGTCATGAAAATGATGACAGCGGCAAAGATTTAAATCGTTAGATCAACTTACCGCGTCAAAAGATAGTCGCGTTTCTGTTTCGTTTTCAAAATCAGAATATTTTATTTCACATAAACTTCTGACGTTTCGTAAGTTCCCATGTAGCACTTACGAAACGTCAGAAGCTAGGTGCACAGTTCCAATGGGCCGTTTCCTATGGAGAAGAGCTGGCAAGAAACTCCACAGTTACTCTTTTAAAAAATAATTGGCTTTTACAATGTTTTCAAATTATAGTAGGTGGATAGCGTAGGCCTGTCAACAAGTACCATTTACTTGATAAAATAAAAAATGGTCTACAGATCTAAAGTCCACAAAGTCCTCACATTTACAAAACAAGAATGTATCAAAAGGATAAGTAAAAAATAAAATATAAAAAAAACCTACTAAAACCAAGTGATATGATTGTTTTGACACCTCTGACACAAAATGTCGCAGTTATATGACTTAATCGTCATGGTAAAGCTATATAATAATGATTGAGTTCATTTTCCTCAGTATGGACACTGTTTCGCATGACTAAGTACTGTGAGGGCAAATCTAGCGATTTCAACCTTTCGCCAGAGGGGTTTGACTTTATGGTGTCAAAAACGCTTACTAGGAAAACACACCGACTTACTTTCATTAATAACGTTTCAGTGACGTCATTCACTGGTAAATTGCGCACGCTATGTGTGCCGTCACCGCTCTTATAAAAAAGTAGCTTTAGCCAGAGTTTATATAATTTAATTTCAGTCTATTTCTAAAGCTTGATACGTCATATTAAAGACCAGGTAGTGTTTAGTCGACTTCTTAATTGTTTTACCGCCCTAAGGTTCAATGTCACTTGCACCTCATAAAACGTTAAGGTCTATTTGTTAGATTGAGATTTGAATAGATAGATTTATTTTGAGGTCGAGTTATAGTTTTTATAGTTTGAATTTACTGGGAAAGTGGTAAAGAAATTACGAGGTCGACTATACAATACGTACATGATTGAAAACAAATCAGCAAACTTCATTTACTGGTGCCGAGAATTTTAATCACCCCTAGGGTACTGACATGTGCTCGCAAGTTTCAATCAGCGAACACACCCTAATTATAACTTCTTGACGTACTCAGTCGGTCCCCAGTAACCCCAGTACGGAACACGTTAGCTGTATCTTTCCAATGTTTTTAGTAGCAGTTGCATTCAGAGAGAAGTTTCATCCAATCAGTTTCAATGTCCATCATCATCTGCCTAGCCTTTTCCTAACTATGTTGGCAGCTTGGCAGCTGAATACCAGTATTTTACATGGAGCGCCTGCCTATCTGACATCCACAACCCAGTTACTGGGTAAAACGATACCCCTTGGTAGTTTCAATGTCCATACCGTTTTATTTCAGTTAGATCTTAATTATGTATGGATAGGGTCGTTAGTTGGGACTGGTCATCTCTTAGCTGCCATGGCTTATTTTTTTTTTTTTTTTTGTTTTTTATTTGCTGTATTCTGGCCTCATTTACGTCTTTTTTACATCGTTCTCGTATAGTATAATTGTAAATTCAACATTAATGATGTCACTAATATTATATACCTAACAATAGAATTTAAAAGAGTGTCCGTGGAGTTTCTTGCCCATTCTTCTCCATAGGTACCTACTACATTTTGGAATGGGCAACCAGCTTCATATTTCTGAATAATGATTTGAGTTTGACAACTAAACTTTGGATCAGTAAAGTGCCATGCAGTAAAGGTTCGATGGAGTCACAGGCACTATATGAAGATTTGAAGCTTCAATTAGTAGGTATTACATGGACCCGCGTTTTTATACGCATAGAACAGTCACAGTTCGGTTGGTAGAAGACCTCTCCTACATATATACCTATATATACCTCTCCTCCTTGTCTAGATGAAGGCACATGACCGTCTCATTACAAAACAAATTCTAAGTTTGGTCAATACTTAAATATTTCAGCCAATGTTTGTATTTTGAATCCCATTCCGACTAAAATAAAATTTTACTAAACTGAAAACTTAGAGACGCGGGTTTAAAATCAGTTTTTGTAATTTTAACTTTAACTTATTCGGAATAAAGTTCGGAATTCAGTAATGGCTAATGGTTTAAACCATTTTTAACCTAGGTTTAAAGATAAATCTCGTTTTGTCAGGAAAAATCAAAATCAAATCAAATAGCCAAATCAAAATCATATCAGATATGTTTATGTATGCACACAGGTTCAGGCCGTGAACGTAACAGAAATCCAAGCTGACTCAATTTGTAACCCCGCTGTAAAGGCCTCATAGTTATACTTCATGAAACTCATATTCAGCACACCATTATATTCAGTTTTCAGAGACAAATCCTAAACAAACAAACCGAGACTAGAACGTTTCTATATGTAGATGATGGTAGATCTTCCGCCACGATCTACATTGGAAATTCCAACAAAGCTGCGCAGTCTGAATTATACTTTGCATTATTTACTCAAGAATAGAGTACAAAAATTCCTAGATTCATCTACTACCTCATTTCTTGGAAGATTGGCTCTAATAATGCAGGGGGAAATTTATTATAGTGCCGACCTGGTTATGATATAAGAGAATAGCGAATCAGATGCCTCTATTCGTACAACTGAGCGTTTACTTATTTATTTAAATAATGCGATGTTAGACCGAAGTGATGAGGCTGCAACATGATTTCGTTTATTCAGTTTTTCATTACTTTTATGATGTTCTATTTTTATTTGAAAATCAGCGTGAAACCTGTTCACAGTGCTAATTTTTGGGTACGTCGTTTTTTCTTGAAAGTCGTGTCGTATCCAGGACTTTGGCTTCCTGCATAAACTCTTTGATTCAGCCGCTAAGGAAGGGTAAAGGTGTATTACAGTCATTTTTAGAGTTGATTGGTTTCAGTAAATTGAGATTTTTACTTAGCGGTGAACATCTCAAAGTCAATTTCATCTTTAATTTTATGACATGTGATGGATACACGTTAACATGTTGGTAACGGAAAATTCACATAGAAGTTACAACTTCCGAAATAAAACAAAGGTACGTTCACATGTCGTGGTGAAAATCGTCTTCGAATTTCCTAACAAAACATATCAAGAAAAAACTAAAGTATAATTACATATGAACAATCGCGAGAACCCGCACGTAATCGCGTACCTATATAAGTTGGTGCCAACTAACTCGTAAATACTTGTGAAAAGCGTATTGTACCCAACCCTGGCTTTGCAGTGCTTTTTCACATACATCTGTGGCCAAATACTAGGCTCAGTGTACCCGGTGAGTCTGAAAACCGTAGCGTGTGTACAGAGCCTTACCGATCAGTGAGCATGCACTGAACGATACGAGACGATTACTTTCTATGTTTTCAAGCCTCTCTCAGGTCTCTCTCCGGTCGTGTCGGATTTTCGTCCCATTAGACAATGAGAGTAAGGGAAGAGAGAGGGTACCTGTGCACAATTATATCTCTCGCCCCGAAGGTTGGTTCTCCGCTGAGATTGGTGGCCATGACCGAAAATCGGTCTGGAGGACTTTATTATTTATTTACATATGTTTTCAAGTAACTCATAAGCGTTACGCCTCGATGCTCAAAATACATAAACCATATACCTTACTAGCTGCGCCCCGCAGTTTCACCCACGTAAATGTCGATCCTGTGGGAATATCGGGATAAAAAGTAACCTATATGTTAATCTAGGGTGTCAGCTACGTCCATTTTTTTTTAAATCAAATTGTTCCAGCCGTTAGAGCTCAAGCTCAAACGGCTGGACCTATTGCTATTGCTATATTTTTGTTACTTCTTCAAAGAAGTAACAAAAATATAAACACACACAAACTTTCGCCTTTATAATATTAGTGTGATTTACATATGTTTTCAAAGTAACTCCTAAGCGTTACGCCTTGATGCTCAAAATACATAAACCATATACCATAAGGCTAATCTCAACTCACCTTATAAACAAAATATAATTCAGTATATACTTTTCGAGGAATCTGAAAATCCCGGATTGCGTAATTTATAACCGGTGAACTATGTGCAGTTCACCGGTTATAAATTACGCAATCCGGGATTTAACGCACACGCATAACGCTCGATGGTTATGGGCATTTCGTAGAAATATGCGTCTTGTATATTTTGCACGTTTGGGTTGGTTTTTGATTTCAATGATTTATTAGTAACGCAGTCAAAATGGTGAAGGAAAACATCGTGAGGAAACCGGCATGTCCTAGAATCAAAAATTCGAAGACATGTGACATCCACCAATCCGCACTGGGCCCGCGTGGAGGATTTACGGCCCACTCTTTGTCATTGAGAGGAGGCCAGTATCCCAGCAGTGGGAATATTATAGGCTGATTATGAGTAACCCGAGGGCCACGTAATCCGATGCTTCAAGCGAATTCGCCTTGCGCTGCAAGCGTGAGCGTCGAGCGTCAAAAACAAATGTGTAGTCTATTATCTACAAGGCCACAAAGTAGCGCTGCAAGCAGCAGTGAAATTTGCTACGAGCGAATTTGCACGAGCGTTGGATGATCCGACGGGCGTTTTTTATGAGCGTCGAAAACAATTGTATGAGAAAATTCCACAGTGTGCACGAAACAGTCGCTCCACGCGCTCCAATAGGAGCGGTACCCGGCGGTAGCGGTCGCCGGCTGTAGCTGATGCATTCCCCCACCGACGTACACGCTACAGGCGAATATTTGAAGTTCGTGGCCTTGCTTTTGACGCTTAGAAATGACGCTTGTAGCGTATTGACGCCTCAAGCGTGGCGTTATTTTCGTGGCCGAGGCATAACGCAAATGTATCAATTTACAGTAAAATTCATGGATTTTGGCCTAAATGGATATTATATTTTAAATTCCAAAAACTATTTTCTTTTTGACTTGCATCAGAAATAAATTACTATTGTATATAAAGTCAACACATATATTAGTTATTTAAATGCGATATTTAATGCTGAGAACAAAATCCAGATGATTATTATAAGAATTAAAGGTTCTATTTAAAACTAGCTTATTCCCAGGTGGATGTCGGACAATATCCCACGGGAACATACTAAGGGGATTAAAAGCACCCTATGTATTAATCCAGGTTATAAACTGTCTGTGTACCAAATTTCATCCAAATTTGTTAAGCTGTTTTTGCGCCAATCCGGAACATACATCCAGTCACACGGACCTAAATTCTTCGTTACTATTTTTACCGACTTTACAAAAAGGAGGAGGTACTATGTTCGGGTGTTTGTATGTTTTTTTTTTTTTTTTTTTGTATGTTTGTTCATCGAATACTCCGCCAATTGTCGACGGATTTTCAAAATTCTTTTTTTGTTCGAAAGTAGATAGTTCTGAGGTGGTCCCATTGTCACCAAGTTAGGATCTGATGATGGGATCTTAGAGAAATCGAGGGCAACCCTCAAATTTTATAGGCTCACTTATTGTTTTTCGCATATTTTATGAAGTATCTTGTGCATTTGTGTATGGTTGTCACCATCTCAGGTAGCTGGGCTGATGATGGAAGGTACAACTCCTTAACAGTAAGAAGTTACTCGAACAGGCAAGGACTGTTTTAGTAAATTGTTTTGATGTTTGATAGGGCATTTGCCACATTTGGTCTCATGATCATCAAGTCATGACCTGATGCTACCTAACTCCTCGACAACTAACAGCAGATATATCGTGTTTAGGCTCATTGAAAAGGGCTCGATGTGTGGATAAACGTACTGTTACTGAGGAACACCGAAGACCTGATGCTGAAGCCAGGAGCATCAGAAAAAGTTCAAACCTTGAAATTACAGCACCGTAGTCGTGTTTGGGCTCATTTTAAACAGGACTAATTTTAAGTTCAATGCAATGTTGACATAAGTCTGGCCTGATGCTGCAGCCAGGATTATCAGCATCTAATCTAAAAACTAATAAAAGGAGAACTCCTCAACAATTAACGTCCCTGCATCGAGAAAAGGAATATTTTATAAAAAGGCGATGGGCAAGTTGACATTAGGCTATTGTAACTTAGATAAATTATAAACAGACCCACTAAAAAGCGAGAAATAAAAACTTTTTAACAAAAAAAAAAACCGACTTCCAAAAAAAACACTACAAACTGAAAAATAACTTTAATTTCGGAAGTCGGTGGCAAAAACTAAAATACTGATCCCTAAGACACCGACTTCCGAAATTAAAGTTATTTTTCAGTTTGTAGTGTTTTTTTATTATTATATGTATAGAAATGATGTATTAATGCTAAGATAACAGAATTCATTATTCAAACTATCATTTGTTCAGATAATACTGACAAAGGCATGTTATCAAGATAAACGGATCATTTGCATTGTCAAATCTTTCATGAAAGGCCCTTGATGGCAAAACCGGGTACAAAAACGGAAGAAAAATTTTAGTGTCAAAACTCGACGTCGTAAATGAGACCCGGAGCGGTATCTGATGGATTTTTTATGGTTCTATTTAGTACTTTCAGTATTAACTAGCTTTTTCATCTTGGTTTACTTTGAAAGAGGATGGATGAATGTTTTGGTAGGATCAGGGGGCCTAAAACATTATGAATTATTATATGGCAATAACATTTAGTGTTTTTCTTTTTTTCGCTGCACTACGTAGGTACAATCAAAGAGATTGGGATTGGATTTAGATTGGATTGATTGGTATTTTAGCACAAACAAAAAAAAAATAACTAAAACATGCTTCACCAATGAGATTTGATACGATTATCTTAACAGTTAACAGTCCATTATGTTATCCTTTTATGATTCTGCCAAAGCGGCCTTTTTAGGCCCCCTGTTTGTATATAGTCATGATCATTTTATTTTCAGGGAAACTATATGTTGCTTAGAAGAAAAATACTTCTTCAATTGCCCCTTGCTTAGAGCCTTGCCCCTGGAAAATAAATATCTCAGGAAGAAAACAGTCTCATACCTATTTTTAACCGACTTCTAAACAAGGATTAAACCCAGTTTCGAAAATCGGTAGCAAGAAAAATGAATCGGAAATTTGGTTTATGATTTATTTTTGATTCATTTTTCTCCACTGACTTTCAAAACCACAGTTATTTTGCACTTTGTAGTGTTTCTTTTTATCATGTGTACAAGTTTTACCCGTACAGGTAAATTTTTTGCACTGTAGCAACACATAATCAGCCATATCATTTAGCACGAGAGGAGCTCTCGGTGAGCGGGAATGGGCTGTAATCCACCACGCGAGCCCAGTGTGGGTTGGTAGAATATATCACACGTCTTCGAATTTTTGGTTCTCGGACACGGTTTCCTCATGATGTTTTCCTTCACCGTTTTGAGAGGTATTACGTACCTTCAAAATTTGTCAGCAAACGAACTGACCAAAAGATACACACACACACAAAGGCACATTTTAAGGACACCAATCAATTTGTTACCTTCTTTCAACACCATTTATATACGTACAAACTTATTTCAATTCTTACTTTCCTTACTCGGCTGTATACATAGTATAATCAGCCTATAATGTTCCCAATGCTGGGACACAAGCCTCCTCTCGGTGAAAGGGCATGGGCCATAATCTACCACGCGGGCCCAGTGCGGGTTGGTAGATGTCTCACGTCTTCAAATTTTTTGGTTCTACGACATTCCGGTTTCCTCGCGATGTTTTCTTTCACTGTTTCGAGAGCAGTGGTGAAATATAGCATCTGTCTGGGTTCAAACCTACCACTCGTAAATCTTTATGCATAAA
This sequence comes from Oligia latruncula, assembly GCA_948474745.1. Lineage (NCBI taxonomy): Eukaryota > Metazoa > Arthropoda > Insecta > Lepidoptera > Noctuidae > Oligia > Oligia latruncula. The sequence goes on from OX419696.1 coordinate 4,755,147, forward strand.
ACATGTATTTTTAAAGGCGCAAAATAAATTCATAACTCTGAATGAGAGAACTGCGATACATTACATGAAAACTTGATTGGCTTTAAATAACCATTTAATTTTCAATAAATCGGCCCCGAAATAATAAAAACGCTTTTAAATTCACGTGAAACATACCAGTAAAGGACAATTATTTAACTTCAGCACATGACAGGTGCATAACTGTCGAACATGAACATTATTTTAAGTTGTATCAAAATTCGTGGATATGTGAATAATGTCGACACTACTCAAATGTTATTGAATAATTGCTTTATTCAATATCGTCATTATTAAAATTACTTTTCAGGGAGCTTTTATTTTGCAACGTGGGATTGCAAATATTTAACAGCTCCCGATTATTTTTAAGTATCATAATGCCTTGTATTATAGATAGGGAATGCAATCTCGAGTCAAGAAAGAAACCTCGAGATCTCGCGTGCTAAGTCTGGTGGTTGAGATTCGCCATTCGAAATCATGCCCGGCAAGCAGGCAAAATCTAGTTTTCGAGATCAAGATTTTTTTGATAATATTTCATGAACTAGTCATTTAATAGTGTCATATGAACTGAGAATGTGGTATTGATGATTTTAATGACTATAATTCTGTAAATACATACTTATTACGGTCGCGAATCATATTTTGTTTAACATACATCTGATCCTAACCTGAAATTGCAAAAACGAAAGAAAATTAGAGTTTCGCGGGCTACCCTGGCGCCTACCCCTTAAAGTGATAAAGCTGCGAGGTCTTCTACTTAAGATTAAATCTTACAATATAAACAAACGTATGCACACATAAACTTCCACATACATTTTCCATTCAATCGGTTTTACGAGAGCATTCCATATAACTGGATGGGTTTATACACACTTAGCATGAGAACAATGAATTTATCGGGCGAGTTTTACTGCACTTGGGCAATAGGCAGGCAATTACAGAACTTACATTGTTGCGAGGGTTATAATGTTGCATGTAACCGTTTTATTAGAGCTTCGTATGTGTTCAATTTTTAGGGCTTGTATTAATATTCGTAGAGGAGTACTAATAAAGTTAGATTGTTGCTTGTTTACTTTTCTGTGGTAATTAAGTTTGTGGTGGTGGTGGTCGGTGGTATTTTTTTTTTATGACTAGCTGTGCCCACGATGACCGACGACCGTGTGGGACGCCCCCCAGCTAGTTGGACGGACGACGTAAAGAAGGTGGCTGGGGTAGACTGGATGCGGAAGGCGGAGGACAGGGTGTTATGACTCAGTCTGGGGGAGGCCTATGTCCAGCAGTGGACTGCGATAGGCTGAGTTGATTGATTGATTGTGCCCACGACTTTGTTCACTTTGACTTTGACTTTGTTGTTTGAGATGAACAAAGGGAAAATTTCTACGCAAAATTAAAGACTTGAAATTTCAAGTCTTTAATTTTGCGTAGAATTTTTCCAAAATAAAAGTAGTTAGTAACTCCTTATAATATCAGCTATCTGCCAGTGAAGGTTCTGTTAAAATAGGTCCAGCAGTTTCGGAGATTAGCCGAACCAAATAGGCAAGCACACAGACAGACAATTTTTTTTTTTATGGAGTACCTCTTTCATAATAATATGCATTTAGTAAAAAGCTGTTATTTTGACATTACAAACAGACACTTCACTTTTATGTATATAATATAATTATGTAGATGGTTGTGACTTTCTGGCTATACTAGAATAAAATTATCATCTACCTCATAATCGCGTAATGATTAATTATGACGTAGTGGTGGCACAGTGGTAACGGCTGCGACTTACATGTAGCTAAGGTCGTAGGTTCGAACCCTGTCAGGCGCTTTACTTTGTGTAAATTGTTTCATCACCACTGCTCTCAAAACGGTGAAGGAAAACATCGCATCGTGAGGAAACTGGCATGTCCTAGAACCAAAAATTCGAAGACATGTGACATCTGCCAATCCGCACTGACCTATAATTGTTATTCTTGCAATAAAATTGACGTCTCACAGTTTTTGTATGGATGAACTGTCAAAAATTCAAAATTATTACTCCAGTAAAGTATGGCGTTGGAAAAATCATCCCTTAGTATACCTATTCGTGTATCTATGTGAAGAAAATGCCTATGGCATTATATCCGCCTCTATACATTTGTGTGCTTTAAGTACTAAATAAATAAGGCGTGATATAATTTAAATATGGGTATGTCATATTAATTATACATTTGCTTAGCTTGGATATATATAGTAATATATTATCTGAGCGAGATGTAAGGCAGTCAATCGCTTGGCAACACATGAATGGACTTGGTTCTAATTTGGTATGGAGGTAGAATATCTAGATAAGCATTTGCAGGTTATTTAACTCTGAAAATCTACGTATTACACAGATTGAGTTACTGCTAGATTTAATGGTGAAGTTAAATGATTTCGTTCTGGAGTCTAACAATTATTCGGAAATCTCTGATGTGACATTTTTTCAAAGAAAGTCAAACTTGAAAAAAAAAAAAAAAAGAAAAGAAAAAGTCAGAGAAAAAAAACGAGGAAGAAAATAGCTACCGACTATTTTCTCACTCGAAAAACGAACAACAGATGCAGGTCCCGTATCAGTAAAAGATATAGATATACATATTATAGTTGATCGCTGACTGTCACTGCCGGTGAGAACACTTCCTCCATTAGTTTGTCGCAGCGACAGAAACTAACAAAGAAACTCACTCAGCGACTATCGTTCGGCGTACAGAACACTCACTCGAGAGACTTTAGCTTAGTACACACGGATAGCAGAAAGTAACTGGTAATTCTGCAGTCAGTTCATCACACTCGCGCACTCGCTTATAGCCCAGTGACAAAACTATCAAAACCACACACTCGCCTCTTATGAATTTTAGACTTAAGTACCTCCTAAGTCAATTAATTTTGGAATTGTCATTGTGTGATTTGTACCTAGTTTGGAATTCAGGAGTTCATATAGTTTTAGTCTACTTACTTACATTAATTTTATCCTAGTTCTTAGACTATATTTTATTGAGTCCAAATAAACGTTATTATATATTATAAATCTTCGGTGGTGGGGCAGGTGCCTAAAGAAGGTATTACGTAACAAGAAACTAAATTAAGGTAATTCAATAATATACTTTAGCTGTTCATACTATCCTCTATTTGGCATCAAAAAGGCTACCTTAACAAAACTTAGAAAAGATAATATAGTTCAGACAACTCCAGCCGCTTTGAGCACATGCAACTGACCTGCCAAATTTCCATGTAGTTTGGAGGCCTCTCGAATTTAGACGTAGGTTCGTAATGTTGTTTTCACACTTCATACATACTCTGTGACAAAGAATATTAACATTCACCAGGCACAATTCCAAATCCGGCCTGCTATTGAGAATTTTCTTTAACATAAAATCCTATTGACATTTTTGTGTGGATTAAACTCGTGAACGCTTTGAATGTGCGCTGGTGAACGTATTTTATTTACTTTTCGTCTGAAGTAAGATGTAATTACATTTTGATGGTATAGATTGTGTTTTTTTTTTAAGGAGTCCTTCATATTTTTCGGGTTCACCAATTTTTAAGTTGTTTATTTTTTCATGAAATGGCAATAGATATATGTTTCTTTTGTAACGGCTTTGCGGGTAGGCTGCGCAGGCTGCAAACTAACATGTTAGTGTTTAAATATTAAAGAAACACTTATGTTAGGTCAAATTTTTACAGTAGTAGGCTAGGTCGCGGGTAAGCTCACTCTGATTCTATTTTCTGAGCACTATCATACTTTAATTAAGTTGGATACCGTCTTTGGTTTGCCAGCAAAGGTTCAGCAAGAGGCCAGTCTGGCCTTCGAAAGGCCGCAGTTAACATGCGTTTGTAGCAGGTAGGATGCCAGTAGCGCACAGATCAGCTGTGCGTGCAGCGTACCGGTTGGAGCAGCATGCGATATTTAGACGCCCTGCCCTCAGCCTGGACGCAGAAGCCCTAGGTTGGGGTACACTGAATCCTGAGGGTCAGGGAATAGCTTTTGCTAGCTAAACAAGGAAGTGTTCAAATGGACGAGTATTCTTAGAAAATTTGTATTTTTCCATGATTGTAGTGATGTGCTTAGCAACTTAAAAATGGTGAAATATTTACCATCATTTACGCATAGTTATTTACTGTCGAGACCCCTCACAACTATAGATTTTTCAATGCAGTTAAATTTTTATAAAACTAAAGGAGATAGCATATAGGTCTGAAAAATCACCACACAGAATACAAATATAGAGTGGAAAAACCCTTCGAAGTCAAAAGTCCCATAAAAAGGCCATATAAAAGTTCTCAAACAAAAAAAGCTATGTAGTATCGCGTGACACCTCACATGAAATAAATCGTTCTCCGCAGGGTAGTTTGTATTATAAAATAAAGAGTTAGAAGGAAATAACAACTTGTAATAAATATATCAAATGTAAATAAAGTTTTTTTTTTTTTGAACTTTAAGACTGCATTTATGAGCTGGTGGTTTTACAGCGCTCTCAAAATTTACAACCGATTTTTTATGTTTTGTTTCATGTATGGCATTATAATTGTTATGAAATATGACCAGTTTATTATGGAGAGGAAATTGGAGTGGAATAATGTGGGGTGCAATGTGGCCATTGGATTTTGTTCTTGTTTGATGGTAATAGGCTCGCCGTCTATTACATGGCACATGCAACCTGACTTGGTTTCTGCACGCCATTTTCGGGTGACCACTGACTCCGGGTTGTTATTAAGAAATCCCTAATGGAAAAACCCAAAAACACTGCCCAACCTGGGAATCGAACCCAAACCCCACGATAATCAGTCGCGCTTGTGACCACGAGACCAAGGGAGCAGTTAAAGAATAACCACAGGCGTCACGGTGCATAATGAAAGTACCTAAAGTCTATTCAAATCAAATTGATGTTAGTCCAAGTTAACCAAATGTCAACTTTAGATTAATATTAATTAAGTTGATTTCAGAGCTTGATGTGCTGGCATTTGTACCTACTGAATCCATGATAACAGGTTGCGCATCGATTTCCCTGCCAGCCTGCACACAGCAAAAAAGAAGCAAGCTAAGCTAAGCTTCGTTCCAACCCAGTGTGCCACGACTCCTTTAGACTTTTTTTCCATCTTTTGTCTATGTAAGAACCTACAACTTTGGGAATTTCTTCCCAGAACTCCGATGATCATCATCATCATTTCAGCCGAAAGACGTCCACTGCTGGACATAGGCCTCCCCAAATCATCATCTGCCGTGCCTTTCCCCAACTATGTTGGGGTCGGCTTCCAGTATAACTGGATGCAGCTGATTACCAGTATTTTACATGGAGCGACTGCCTGTCAGACCTCCACAACCCAGTTACTGGGTAATACGATACCCCTTGGTAAGACTAGTTGTCAGATTTTCGGGCTTCCGACGATCCACGAATGACAGCCGGGACCAACGGCTTAACGTGCTTTCCGGGGCACGGGGGGGTCACGGTACGTAAAGATGGTCACCCATCCACAGACCAACCGCGGCAAGCGTAGCTTAAAATGATCGATCGATGTGTGCGGCTGTTATTATTTAGTCACGGGCCCCTCAATATGTATATAATGTATTAAATAACAATGAAATAAATTATCAACGTTTGAGAGAAATAAGTTAAAAAATCAGGAATACATAGACTTACACATAGACACGCGCTTGTAAACTCACATACTATAGCAAAAGTTTCGTGACGGCAGACGGTCAAAATGTTGCACTTTTTTAGCTCCCATTTGCCATATGTGCAGAGCATAACGTGCAATAAGAAAGTTCGTTCCAAAAAAACTGTCTCGTGGGCAATGATTTCAAAAGTAAGGATACGCCCGTCTGAACATTTTACATAGAAGTTCTTCGTTCGAAATTCGAAGTTCGCGCGCACTACTGTCAACTGAGTCGCGTTGGCCCTAAAACCGTCATTTTAGGGCCAGCGCGCTGGTGCCATTTCGTCGCGCCGTTAGCCCGGTCCTTACGCTAGTAATATATATGTCAATGCTCGTGGGATTTTTCATGGGAATCTTCCCTCTTGCCCTTGGGAATTAGTTATAACTAATTAAATCTTTCAGAAAAAAAAATGAATACCAAAATTTGCCACGACTTTAGCATATTCCTTTAGTTTAATAATCATGATTGAACCCCTAACCCTAAAATTTATTGCTTTTATATTTGCCCAATCTAATTCAAAACAACTTCCATCTCAAACAAAAGTTTAGATTAAGCGTATTTCAAACACAGTAATTTCAACAACTATAATTTCTCGAGTTTTGCACAATAATCAACAATTGAAAAGTTTAATGCTCAGAAATTATAAGCCGAACGCTTTAATTAACGGACACCACAAAGAAAATTATATTCTTCTATACGAATAATTTATGAGTCACACACTGAGTTAGAAGTGTTATGATTTGCTTGAGGCTTTTTTTTGCCAAAAGACCAATTCCCGTATTAAAAAACCCACAAAATCTCAGCTCAAAGATAAACAATGTCAATTTTTTTTTTTTAATAATAGGGATTTGTTTTTTTTTTGACATATTGAGAATGAGATTAGAATTCGAACGTTCAAAAAAAAAAGGAAATGCCCTTCAGGTTTCCAAATTTAAAATTGACAAGTTGTCAAAGTCTACTTTAGAAGTACTTAAGGTGAAAGCCAGCACGACACTCAAATTTCTATGCAAAAAACGTAAGCAAAATTATGACTTTCGCGGGCTACATTAAAGGATCACCTTGTAGTTCTGAAGAAGAGTTTGTCAAGTTCTCAACAACCAATTCTCAGATCAGAAACTGAGTATTTAATTAGGGTCTTGTGTCTTGTGCCTAAAAGGTCAACAGGAGCCTTTCAGTATGGTAAGGCAGGTATGGTATAAACGGACCTGGAATCGTTCTTAAAGGATTGGCCCGCAATCGCAGTAGACCGGGAAAAGTGGGTAGAAGGACGGAAGACCTTTGCCCTACAGTGGGACAACAAAGTATTTTTTTGAATATGAGAATTCATCAGATGATCCCTCCCGCTCGGTGGAGCGGAAGGGAGTGTCAGACTCTTACTGACTAAAACCCACCCTTGTTCCTTCCTTAGCCCTTTATGTTCCAGCAGCGGTAACCCTTTCTAACAATCCCGCTGATTTCGGACAATCCTTTTGTTTCCGACAATCTCGCTGCGGTATGGTACCCTTACGCCCAGTTTCTGGAACAAAAATTATCAACGTTTCAAAATTAAACGCAATTCAAGTGATGCGATTTTCTGTTGATAAGACATTCAACGAATCACACCAGGTTACAACCTCTTGACAACTTTTTTGTTAATTTTTGTGTTGATTTTCGATCCACAAACCGGGCGTTAGTGATCGCGAGACCAACTCTCGACTCGACTGATGGTTTAGTAGGCAGTGTGTGTCGCAACAGTTTCGTTTGTCGAAGAACAGTTCTCTGTCAATTTGATACAGTTCTTCGATAGATATGACAACTTTAAGTCTATGCAGTTTGGTCGAGAATGTGCGAGTTCGTTGTTATTTTTATACCTTCTTTCTGGTCTGGGCACGGCCTTAATTGAAATACCAACATTGCACGTTCCCATATCATACCGACGCGACGTTCGTCGGTGTTTGTTGGTCAACTCGTGTATTTGTAACAAATATGTCTGGATTGATAGTGACTGAGTGGTTGGCTTCAAAAATAAATATTTGTATGACCTATGCATAGTGAATTGTTATAGAAATGTGGGTGTTAGTGTAAGAGTAATTTGAAACAGTGTACCATCAATACAGGGAAGATTATTATTACCTTTATTCATTGCTTTACATACATATCATTTATATTTTAAATATTTGTATGAAAGTAAAACATTTAAAAATATAAAAAATAGGGATCTACCGATGTCGGGAGCAGGGTCCCAGCTACCGGTGGTTAGGGCCTCCAGGGACAGGAACCTCATCAGTAATATTATTATAGGGAAATATGTTTTATGTAAAAGTAGATAAATAGCGTTGGCGATTATTTATTTATATAGTTATCCCGGTATTGTACCTTGGACCTGGACAATTTCATGGAAAAACAAAATATTTTACAAGAATTATGTTACTAGGTTATTTATGTTATTTTAGTCATTGTTTGAGTAATAAGAGTGAATTAGCTGGTAGGTGGAGCGGCTGACTGTCAACGCCTGGATTTAAATCTTCCACTAGTAGCAATATCGATCACAATTTATTGATGGAATGTGTCCAATATGAGTCCAGTAGAAATAATTTAGTGAGGTCCCTGAATTTGCACAGAACTGATGTAGGCATGTTCCATACAATTCTATCCCAACCAAATGGCGACGATGCGAAGGGTTTGTTCAAATTCATGGCCCACGTTCTGTGAAAGTACAATCGTTTAGGATACGATGGGACTGGCATACGCTATGCGTAAAAGCCCCTATAAATAAATAATAATAAAAAAAAAAAACTACACGGTGTTCTTCAACTACCTTTCTGGAAGACTTGCGCAGTATCATCATACTCCTCCGGCCAGGTATTGACTTCCACGCGGATCCAATCACCCTCTGCGGCCGTATACGGCTATTTCAGCCTCAGAAGACATCCCCTCTACCACTACACTTACGTCTTTTTTTTATTTCCTTTAATACATTAATTTACATATTCATTACATTTTTAAATATTTTTGTAAAAACATTTAAAAATATAAAAAATAGTGGCCCATTGGCATCAGGAACATTTTCCAAGCTAAGCAAGGACCGGTGGTCAGGGGTCTTGAGAGAGGAACCTTTTCACTATGCATGCCGATGCCGTGTCCAAAAGAACTGCTTTCTGAATCAAGTCCTTGACCCAACCGCGCAATGAGAGCTTCCTGAGGTGTTACTTTTTCATATTATTTTATTACGAGAGAAGTAGAAGCTAAACTCCTCTAGTGAAAAACTGTGATGATTACACAGTCCTATCTAAATATTATTTCAATTTGTCGAGCAAGTCCCGCAGCCTACAGCGAAATGTGTCCCCATTTAAAGTGTCGCATAAAAATGCAATTTAAAACTGTCACAGTGGGGAGAGAAGTTTAAAAACACTGACAGAAACATAAAGTATATTAAAATAGCTTTCTTATCGCTAGCCTTTATACGGAAGTTTTTATTAAGGAATCTCAAGGGTACCTGTGTTTAAGTATGCATGAAATGTACTTGAAAATCTTAACGTGTGGTTTTTATTCGCCCAGTAATTCCGATGTTTATTTTAGATTATGTTTTTCGTTTATTTATAGTCGAATTATAATGGTTTAAGGCTATATAAATATAAGTACACAAATCAATATATCGCTGAAGTTAAGCTGCAGTTGTCAAGGTCAGTTTGTGGATAGGTGTCCTATGGCCATTCTTGACACATCCATTCCTTTTTATTCCTCTCAAAGAACGATACTCGAAAACTGACAATCGCAGCTTTATTTATTTACCCGTAGCAAAAAAAAAAATAATTTTCTATTTTACTGTTGCCAGATGTTAGCCCAAAAATCTGGAAGAAACCAATCCTAAGGATATCGGAAATTTGGAATGAGGTCAGATGGCAGTTGATCCGAATAAATAAAATACCGATATTTAGCCCAGCTCAGTAAACTGGAAGCTGATCCTAGTGACCTTTAACATATACAACATTATTTTTAGTATATGTGAAACCCGAAACACGTGTCTAGTATTTTTATGTAAAGAATCTATGTATAAAATTTCAAAACTGTATCATGTAAAATCACAATGTTACAAGCTTGTTAAGTTACCTGTTTGTCCGTACAAAAACATCCCACCCGCGCTGCTCGCGCCGCGGCGGCGTCTTGCGCTCATTGAAATAGTACTTAGGTACCTAACCGTTCGGCGCGCAGATTGGATAACCTAATTAGTGTCGCTCGGTGTCCAACTTTTAACCTTTTTTAAATATTTTTGGGACAAAATATAACATGGGGTAAAAATGATTGGAATCGATTCAGTTACTTATTCTGAACAAAATATATTCAGGTTTCGCATATACTAAAAATAACGTTGTATATCAACCTATAGGTACATTTATCACACAGTTGTAAGTCGCTTTACTTATGAAGGCAGCAATCTCATATCAGTGAAAATCAATGTCAAAAACTTATCAGAAATGTAGTTAAATTAAAAGTATTTCAGGTATGACAGATTGATACTTAGATTCGAATACAATTAGGTACTGAAATACCTATAAAATTATGTTGTAATTTTATCTTTTTAGCTGAATAGTATACCAACTCATTTAATTGTTTTTTATCTATAAAGTGGATAATACAGAGATTAAAACAGAAGACGAACTAGCAGGGGATCGAGGAGGGGGGGTTCAGGGGATCAGACCGGAATAAATCGTCAATATTGGCGAAGCATAGACCATTACCAATTTTTAAGATCTTTGTCTGTAGTTACCTATGTTTTACAAATAAATTATTCTTATTTTTATAATGCGAACGTTCTTAAAAATACGGGAACTGCCCCCGTCAAAGGTACATTTCATCAGATAATCCATACAGTACAGTAGCACACATAGAAAAGGTCGCCACAAAAAAAAAAAAACTCACATTCAAATTCAGAACCTCAGCACCACAAACGTTCTCTAATTTATTCCCATTACAAAGTCACATCCATAATCACGGCTTAATCAGTCGCATTTCAAGCACCGAATCATAGCACCCGGAACGCGGCGCATAAGGCACCTGTCCTACCGCTGACGAGGAAGCGGCTAACTATCAACGTTTTTCTCGCTCAAGAAACGTACATTAGATACAGGGCCTGTTCAGTAAAAGAGATACGTGACCTCCAAAAGTTATTTGACATTTTTCCACTTCAGCTGCTTGCCACATAAATAAAAAAACCGGTCAAGTGCGAGTAGGACTCGCGCAACGAGGGTTCCGTACAAATTTGTAGGTATGGAAATAGTTTATCACGGATTTTTTTTTATGTAACTACAAATTTACGGTTTTCGGATTTTTTCCTTTACTTGGCTAGCTACTTAACCTTGTTTCTTGCCAAATTTCGTGGTTCTAGATCAACGGGAAGTACCTTATAAATTTTGATTCCTTTGAGAGTGTTGAAATATATGTTTATTGCGGCATAAACGGCCGTATCTTTTTTTTACGTTAACTTAGACGTTTGTTTTTTCAGAGCTTTAAGGGACTGTAGACCTGAGTATATAGTTTTAAATTCAACTCGATACCTCCACGCGTTCTCGAGATAAAGGGTCTTGACAGACAGAGCGACCGACGGACAACAAAGTGATCCTTTAGGGGTTCCATTTTTTTCTTTTGAGGTACGGAACCCTAAAAATAATCAGGTTATCCTGATGTATTACTTGATTATTTTTTATGATAAGTAATAGGTTGAAATAGTCAATAAAAAACGGTGTAGTGTCCAGTTCAAACATTTCGATCACTAGAATTTTAAATCATAATGGGGCGTGTCACAGCTGAAGTGGAAAAATGTCAACTAACTTTAGGAGACCAGTGTATATTATTAGTTAATCGCTGGCTATTCACACTGCCGGCGAGAACTCTCTTCCCACTAGTTTGTCATAGCGTCAAGAGCTATCAAAGAAAAAACTCGCTTAGCAACGCTCGCTTGGCGGGTACAACACTTACTGAGAAATCTTCGCTAAACATTTGGAACATACAAAGGTTTAAGCGGGTTTTTTTTGACACCCCGAGCGATCAGTGTGGTGTGAGTAATCGCCCGTCGCACTCGCGCACTCGCTCATAATACCCCAGAGACCAAACAGTCCGAGCCACACACTCGCTTCTCGTTGCTCGCCTACTGGTTTCTAGTTGCTAGCTCTACTCGCTTGTCGCTAATCGTTGGCGATGGGACAGCCGCATTACATATACAAATCGAATGCACATACATTGAGATAGAACAAAAGTAGGACATGCAGATCTTCGTTCCATACGAGATCAGAACCGCGTCTTCTGTAAGCGGATACTGCTGTTACGTAGTCAGTGCGCTAGTTGGTTAAGCTGTCCTTTGTTTGTTTTGATTACTGGGAATTATAATTCTTGAACGGTTAAATATATTTACATAGGTACAAGGGGAAAATTATACTATTCGATTTTTTTTTTATTGAACCATGGGTTAACTAATTCTCTATTCTGGACTTTTATTGGTCAGAACTAAATATCGTTTCGATGCGGATGATTTGGTTTGATTTTGGACGGTTGCCCGGAGCAGGAGTGAAGGGTTTGGTCAGACGCCACAAGCAGCACATTCCTACGGTTCCTAATAAATGGTAATAACTACAAACCGTCAGCCAAACATGGGGGTTTCCTTTAACCAAAAGATCTTGTATGGCCATAAACGCAGAAGGCAGAACATTTGCCATTAAGGTGCTACCTCGAAAATAAATCGTAGCGACTGATCTACTAAGCGAGCGAAAATTAAGCAATTACTTTTGAAACGCAAAAAAAAAAGAGAGATGGCTATGATGTGAGTGCGCTCGGAATAAAACGACTTATGTGCCAAAAAGAATTTACTCCTTTTTTTTAACAAAATAAATGAATTAAATTTAAAACTACTTTGAGTAAACTTTGGTACGATAATTCTCTATGTTTTAAAGTAAATTTCATTGAATAACTCTTAAGCGTTACGCCGTTTGCAATTTTTTTCTATCGAGAGAAATTCATTGAATCGTGTATTCCTTTTACGTGATACTAGACCAAAGAGTCCAAAAACATATACCAAAATGTTAAACCCCTATTCAAGTTACACGAAATAGAAAAACCACGTCATTTTTTTCATTAGATCACAATTAATCAGCCTTAATGTTCCCACTGCTGGGACACAGGCCTTCTCTCTGTGAGAGGGAGTGGGCCATATACCACGCAGGCCCAGTGCAGATGTCACATGTCATTTTTGGTTCTAGGACATGCCGGTTTCCTCACGATGTTTTCCATCACCGTTTTGAGAGCATAATTAAATAATTTACACAAAGTAAAGTGCCTACTTGGGTTCGAATCACGACCTACAATTTGTAAGTTGCGGCCGTTGCCACCGGGCCACCTAACATCCTGCTCTGTAATATTTGCATGCACATTAAATCAAAGACATTTTGGTTAAGCCTTTAACTTGCTACGTATGGATAAGTATATATACATGTCGCATCCGGTCATTCATTTGACTATTCAGAACGCTAGCGCCATCTGGTGGCGCTTGACAGAGTCTAGCCTGAGTTCGTGGGGAGTCGACGACAGCTTGACAGAACGATTTGGAGCTCTTGGACATTGGACATCGTACGAACAACATGTGCTCAGAAACTGTCCCGCGTTTCGTATCTGATTGTGTCGTGTACCTACAGTGGGTGATTCGCTAGTATGATTAATTTGTTCGTGAAATTATAATCTTATTAAAACTGCAAACGGGTTTACTATTGGGCAATAACCAACACTACCCAACAGTACGCCCACTGTAGTTAAAATATGGCTGATAATAACGAAACGAACGATTGTTAACTTCGGCTTCGGCTTGGCTTCGATTGTTAATCGTAGCCATTTTCATCAGCAAATTGGAACTTTCAACTGCGTCCTGACCACTTTAGGAATCTGAGCAACTAAAGTTCATTACATCGCCAAGAAGTAAGCGATTACCGCATAAAATATAGTACGCTATAAAATTATGAATGATATTCATTACTTCATAATTCAGCGCTGTTTTGCTGAAAGTTATTATTCCTGATAGTAATAACGATTTGTTAAGCCATTACTGGACCACTTAAAGTTATTGCTGTGCTTTATCGCAATCTTTTGCGATTATTTTATATTAGCTAGGCGTTTAGCTGAGAAATATGTTTTTATTTTTATTGCCAAAAAACTTTGTTACATATTTTTTTTTAAAGGTTTTTTTTTTCTTATTAATATTTTGAGAAATTGCTTTGCCCCGCAAAAAGACTTCAATGAACGTTGCTTAAGTAGGTACTTTTGATTTTGTTAGGGCGTTTTTATATTTGTGTTTTTTTATATAATAATTTCAGGTTTGGTATACGAACTTTATGTAATTTCGCTCGTAGGGTGCCTTAACATTTGGTGCTTATTCACGTCGTGGTGACTCCAAAGACGCTGCCTAATAGCGCGATTCATACGAATATGAATCTTAACCTTATGCGAATAATGTTGACATTCGTATAAGCAAATACGAGCATACGTTGCATAAGAATAAGAGCATTAAAGATATAAAAATTAAGTACATCATTTCGTAGGAGATAATACTTAGCAAAGAGCGGTCTATGAATTGTACCCCTAGAGTTACGAAGACATCATTGTAAATACATTGACGCGGCATTGACGTCGCGTTACCGCAACGTACACATAAACCGACGCTTTCGCCCCAATGTTCCCAAGGCATATATGTTCTGTTCTCTCGCATGGCTGAGGTGTTTCCACGCAACAGACGTGACACCACTCATATTTGCGTAGGTACATCAAGCAAGAACAACTCTTATGCGAAATATTGTCTTTTGCATGGTTCCAATAATCTATAATAAATTGCAAAAAGTTGGAAGCTTATATGTGACATGCAGTATAAATTGAAAGTTAAAAAATTTTTTGCAAAAAGAGGTTATTACACCATCAATGATTTTTTATGTGAAAAAATTTTTGAATGACTATTATAATTTAGACCTATTTGTTTTGACTACTTACTTTAATATTTAAAATTTAATAATTTATATTAAATATTTTAATATAAAAAAAAAAATCTATTTTAAAAAATCTGTATATAAATAAATTTTTTCATGTTAACTATGAGTGTTACGTGTTGTGTGTTAAGTACTTTAGCTCTGTTATCGATATATTAAAAATATATATATTTTTATAGGTTATATTTTATGACTGGAAGCCGACCCCAACACAGTTGTGAAAAGGTTAGGCAGATGATGATGATGATGATCGATATGTTATAAATTAATCAGAAAAAGTAATTATTATTATAAACCTATCATCTGTGACTTATCTAAAACTTCTATTTAAATCCTACGTTAAAAAAAAATACTGTATTTTATTTACGTATTATAAAAAACGTTGAATTCTCAAGAATTCTCTTGGTAAACAGTGATCCTGAGCCGAGAGTAATTGAAAAGAATTGAAGTTAGTTCAGCTCGGTTTTCTCGAGCCATGATTATCTATGTTTATTCCTCGAGGAGTGTGGGCTGAGTGGGCGTGGATGTGACGCAAATGTTCCCCCAACTTATTAGTTTTTTTTTTTTTTTAAACGTTGCCCCTCACTAGGAATTTCTCCTGTATCGTGGGTGCGTTTACAAACATTTAAACTCACATACACAAACAGCCAGACCCGGAACAACTACTTGTAGGTCATACAAATATTTGTTCCGTGCGGGAATCGAACCCGCGACACGCAGCGCAGCAGTCAATCGCTTAACCACTGCGCCAATCGTGCCGTCGTTCTTTGTGTGATGTTTACCGCAAATAAACTTAATTTCTTTCCATTCACTAATAAATAAAAAATTAAAAAAATGTTTCCCATTCGAAATAAAAATAATTGTTTTATACTTCTGTAATAAAACATCAGTTTACTTAAAATGCTTAGTAAGGTAAATAAAAACAAAATATAAAACTTACAGGAAAACCAACCATGTGGCGTCCATTCATCAATCAACAAAGATTAATTTAATGGCAACCGTCAATAAAAACCCTAATAGCTTTCGAATTGGATAAACTGTTTGTAGATTAACTGATTCTGATTTAAAGCATGGTTGATTCAACGAAAATGTTCTACGTTTAGTACGAGGTAATATTTGTTAACAAATTCATCATAAATTTAGCTTCACTGTGTTATGTAACTACGTCCCTGAGTTCATTTCGCTCCATTCGAAACTAATTTTAGAAATTGAATGTATGAACTTCTACAATAAATAACCCAACTTAATAAATAGTTAGCAAAGCACACTAAGTTTTAAACGAACTCGATCGTAGCACCGCGCTACGGCGTAGCGCTACGAAGTGCTACGGAAACTACGCGGACGCTACGAACGGTAAACAATTTTGTAATTACTATCACTTACACTATCGGATTACTCTAATGGGTATAAGATCAGTTCCTTAAAAGTGTTTGAGAAACTGGCATTAAGTTAGAAGACTTATCCTGTCCCATTCAGTCACTTAGGATGGTTACTAATTGTTATTCAAGCCAAATACGACTGAAGCTTCAGGGTAAATCTAGTGATGCTAATCTTATCATTGTTTGCTATCTCAGTTGCTCATTCATACAAGTTGATCTTATTCTGTTAATTTCATGACACTTTTGTCAGCATAGGTCGTATAATTGTCCGTATACATGGAAAAAATTGGTTTTCATGTACATAAAATCATTTCTTACTAAAAATAAACATTGCAAAAATGTTATCTTATAAACCTAATTGTAAATCGCCTGTCTTAAACGAGTTTAATATTTAAAATTTTCGTCGCAATCATGCCAACACGGTGTATTGTCGGATAAATTAAATTAACCCTTTTAAAGCTGTGAAATTACACGGGGCAATTAGGTCGAAACGGCCGAGCAATTTAGGGTTAGAATTAAAATATCACGACACTCCGCTGGGCACCGACCCATCTCGCCGACTTTTTTCTAAGCGCAGTTGACGGGTTAAAATTTTAATTATGCCGTATGTTTTGGAGAACAAAAGAAATGTATGGTGACTTTAGCAAACGTATGTTGACACCAAAATGTTTGCAGGAATGTATGCATGGAGGTTACGTATGTTTTTAGGTTGTTTTTTTACACTTCTCACCGGTCGGTTTACAGTTTTTGAAGAAAACATTGGATTAATTTTCATAAGTTCGTTTTTATTGTGGATTTTAATCTTGATGTATAACTGTCAGATGATATACTAATCTCAATTATCATTCTATTCTATTGGTTTTGTTCAAAGCATATTATCAGAGCCTGTCTCGAATGCAGCTATCTTACTCTATAAAATAGTATATAAGGTTTTGAAATCTGCATAGTGTAAAGCTTTTATTGAATTAGGTTATGATGGGGCTGGCATGGTCGTGTTGTGACCAAAAGCCCCTAAATTTATAATAGATAATACAAAAAAAAAAAAAAAACTATCATTCTAGACTAAGGGCCTCAGATTTAAATTATCTATGAGAATTTAAGAGAGAAAAAAAGTAGATTTTAGGGTTCCGTAGCTCAAAAGAAAAAATGGAATACTTAAAGAATGACTGTTAAAAAAAAAAAACTATCATTCTAGACTAAGGGCCTCAGATTTAAATTATCTATGAGAATTTAAGAGAGAAAAAAAGTAGATTTTAGGGTTCCGTAGCTCAAAAGAAAAAATGGAATACTTAAATAATGACTTTTTTGTCCGTCCGTCTATCTGCCCGGACCCTTTTATTTAATTCAAATCTTCAAACATTATCATTTATTATAATCTAGGATTAATCTAGGTACACCTAAACAACTGCCACCAAAAGCAATCATTGCCATAACAACAACTCGCAGTCAGATTACCGAAACCCAGTTTGATTCACAAACAAAGATATTACCGCCCAACTGCTTAAGGTAAATCCCTTTTACCCACAAAAAAACATCTTACGACGCAATTTTAAAACAGCCTCCTTTACCCGGTCCTTGAGCCCAAAAAATACTTGAGTCATTAGAGCGATATATCGTGGAGATTGAGTTTCGTTCAGAGCTCCGGGGCAAGTAAAAACTTGTTCGGGGCCGAGGTGCCCAAGGAATTAATTGGGTTTCGACCCAACCCTTGTATATGTGTGCTCGACAAAATTCGACCCTTGCTTGTCCGCTTAATTTCACCCCGCTGTACTACTTTTTAAGTACAGATGTTTGGGCGGATTTTTTTTTTTTTGGGAAAATTGGGAGATTTTGTTACTAAAATGTCTGCAAAAATACCTAGGTACCTCCAAGGCCTGTCTCTATATCTTTGGATTTTTTATTGCTAAATGGTGATGGTGGTGACTAGTAACACTAAGCTTATTGGATTTTTAACCGACTTCAAAAAACGAGGGGGATCTCAATTCGGATGTTTATATATATTTTTTTGTGTTTCACGAACTGTGTCGAAATAAACTTTTTTCTTTCTTTCTTTATTATTCCTGATGAGTAAACAGACTTAAGACGGAGTTAAAATTTCTGAATTTGCTTATACAGCGTGCCGCTACAATGGCGACAAGGGCTAGTAATGATAAAAATTATAACAACATAATTTAATTCGTAATTTGAAAACTACCGCCTGCGCCGCCGCGCGCCGCTCGCCGATAGAGGGCTCTCTATCTTGAATTCGCCTACTCTTTGCACAATATTCGTTTTAATTTCATTGATGCGATGTTATGATCCGTGATCCTAGCAAACGCTACAGTTTTTTACTTGCTTCAAGATGCTAATAAAGAAAATTTTAAATTAATAATAACGCTTAATGAAATTAAAATCACACTAATATTATAAAGGCGAAAGTTTGTGAGTGTGTGTGTTTATATGTTTGTTACTTCTTCACGCTCAAACGGCTGGACCAATTTTGATAAAATTGTGTATGGAGGTTGCTGACACCCTGGATTTACATATACGCTACTTTTTGTCCCGATATTCCCATGGGATCGAAACTTATGCGGGTGAAACCGCGGAGTGCAGCTAGTATGTTCATAAAACAAAAACGTGAAACCGTATAGGTACATGTGTTAAATTAATGTCGCCATTAAAGCTACACAGTGTATAGGTAAGTTCTATTCAAGTTTCAGTCCATTAGATAGATCAATTTACTGCAAAACTCGCGCTGTGAGATAAGCTGCTTATGTTATTTCGAACTTATCAGCTTACTAGAAATTAATTTCAACTCTACTTATGCCATTGTAGACTGTGGAGATGTGATGGGTACCGATTTCTAAACATGATAAAGCAAATTTTTTTTTTTTTTGTGGGGGTCGTCAACCAGCTTTAAGGATGATTTCTACCAAACGGCTACAATATTATAAAATACTAATAAATTATCCCCCTTACTAATAAATGTTGTATAGCGTCTGTATAGTTACACAACGCTGTGTCTTCTTAACACATATAAACAAAATCAATTTTGTCAGGAGAATTAACGGAAGAGGAGAAAACGAATCCAGCAAATCAGCGCTGGGATGCTTCGACCAACTTCTGACAAATATGTTCACGTGCCTTCACTTTAAAAGATAACCGACTGGTAGCCGTCCTGATGAAACATGATACCATTTGTAACATTTACAATGTCTTGGACGTTTTACCCTTAAACAATTTACCATACCATAACCATACCATAATCAGCCTATAATGTTCCCACTGCAGGGACACAGGCCTCCTCTCGGTGAGAGGGAGTGGGTCCACCACGCGGGCCCAGTGCGGGTTGGTAGATGTCACATGTCTTCGAATTTTTTGGTTCTAGGACATGCCGGTTTCCTCACGATGTTTTCCTTCACCGTTTTGAGAGCAGTGCTGATGAAATAATTTACACAAGTAAAGCGCCTGTCTGGGTTCGAACCTACGACCTACAACTCGTAAGTCGCAGCCGTTACCACTTGGCCAACACTGCTCTCAAACTCTGCTCTTAAACAATTTGATCCACATTAAATTCCTGAACAGCCTTGATTCTGCAAAGTCTTCACTCACAACCTCTAACACATAATCCCAGTTTCATAAAGATGAATAATACAGGAATCCTTAAAGCAAGTCTCAGCTAAATTGCAAGACACGCGTACATATCAAATATTTTCACTCCGCCCCCCCCCCCCCCCCCACCCTGCGCCCCTTCCAAAAACAATAAGCTTGTTATAAAGACATCACGTTCCGACAACGTGTATCTTACAGCATAATGCTTTCAACCCTGTTTGTGCGTGGCCGCGTTAAAATATTTGAACCCCCCGAATATTTACACGAGTACAAAAACCGGTAAAATGTGAGAGGAGATAGTACTCCGAGAACTCAGTTATAGTAACAAACGTTTTACTTTGAATTATACCATACTTTTTTTTAGCTTATATACAAGGTGTTTTTTTACAATCCATAACTCTAGAGTATGTATGAGACCATATCAAAGACACACTGGCATATGAATTATTTTTCAATTATATATTTTTTTGTTTTCATTTTTCATAAAAAAAAATCGACAAAGTCACATTATTAATGTAAAACATCCTTACGTGAAATATGACGTCGCATTTTCTTAGCTTTTAATATGAATGATTGGTTTGAACGAAAATTAATTACTCGTATTTATAAATGAAATTTAGATACATGATATTTGAAACTATGCATTTTTGGACCACATATTCTAGGACTTTTTGTATCATTTTTACTAATGGAATATAACTCTAGAATTATGAGATATAAAAAAAAACACGTTTTATACATACATGTTATAAAATGAAGTTAGTTTTCATGTCTGTTTACTTGTTTATAAAGTACAACGCGGGGAACGCGTTGTACCTGCGTTGCAACTGTACTGTTTAGTAACTGATTTTCATTCCATCAAATTATTCCAGAAGGTTTATGTCTATAAAACATTGATAATAAACTTACAAATAATACAGAAATCCCTTTGTTTTATCAAGCATGTGCCAAACGCCAGCTCAGCATAAAATTAGGGGGTGTTCACGAAAGGCAATTCCACAAATGTACGCCCAGTGTATTCCTGGACAAAGCCTCACCATCACCTAGCTGACTAACATTTTTATCACGGCAAACGCTACTAAAATATAGTTCAAGCCTTTATGTGAAGAAGACGAAGTGCGATAAACCCACCATCTTAATTTGCATACGGGGATACTCAAGACTTTAAACAGTCTTAGCATCGCCCGAGAGATTTAATCTTTAATCTACAGTATCTCAAAAATACCAAAAAGGTTTTTATAATACACGATATGGCGCTATGGCAAAAAAAAAATACGTCGGCTTTTTACAAGAAAAATAGTAGGATATTTGCTGAAGGCCGACTCCCGGTCTTTAGGCGAACCTACTCAGAATTTTGGAGCTATTAAGGTACTTAGGTGGGCGGTAGTGTAATACAGTGTAAATAGAATTGGTGTTCAGGATAACAATGTTTGCTATTTCATATTCTGGGTTTATGAAGAAAACCGTCCTTCTTCATCTTGAACTAATTAGCGATGAAATGGGGGAATGTTACCTTTTGACTAAAATAAACGAAATGTCAAATGTAATTTGCAACAACAGCTTGGAGAAATTAAAAGTAGTAGACAGGAAGGCTACCAGGCTCAAATAAGATTGGGCGGATTATTATTTAAGTTTCAGGGGTGACAATAAACATAGTTATAACTAGCTGCTGCCCGCGACGTCGTCTGCGTGAAGGCTCTACAGCACCAAAAACACCTAAGATGCCAGTGTCGCTATAGCATTATAAAGTAAACAACTTTTAAAATAGCATTAAAATATAAGTTTTTTTTTGCAAGCGAAGCAAGTGAAAAGAGTTATATGGGAATCCTGCTGAGTTCAGTCATAAGAGGTGACTGAAGGAAATAGAGAAAATAATGCAGGAATACATTCTAGGACACAAAAGAGTAAAAATACGTTCAAAGGTATCATAATTATATACCTTACAACACTTCCCTATAAACTACGTTGGTAGTTATGCTGCCAGGAGCCAAAATGTGTGATGACGCGGGAGCAAGCGACGATGTACAGTTGCCCGTGTGAGAAGCAACTCGTCCTGACGTCGACACCCACTGCCCTCAGTGTCTGCCCCTGCGACTTATTGATGGTCATCGCGAAGCAAACACTCACGGGGAGCTGTACGCGCTTGAACTGGAACGGGAAGTTATGAGGTATGAGGGGAATGCGTGGTATAAATACTGCCTCGCCGACGCCACAACCCGTAAGAATTTCCGCCTCAATGGTGTGTCTGTGGAGCGAGATGACTTTAAGGCGGGTCCCGTTACACAACTTCGGAGGAGATAGGTTCCGAAGAAGCATAACCGGGACACCGCTTCAGCTTGAATGCGCTGGAAGTCCACTTGCTGACAGGGAGTTCAGAAATTCCACGGGATAATGGCGTCATCTTGCTTGACAACAGTGTTTATCGAGGTGTAGACCACTTCATTCCCCTCAATTTCCGAGAGAATGCATTCGTTAATTGCTGCAGCCTGATCATTTTTGGGCGTCGAAATGGCCCGCTCACACACCCAAGAATTCTGCTGGTGCGGTATACGACTGAATGTCCCCGTACACACAGCGAATGAGTTCTTCTAAGCTGGAAACCACTCTACCGAGAGACTCTGGAAGCACCACCTGTCTACCTCTCTCTTCTGGTAGAGTGCCTTCGCCAAGACTTAGAAGGACATCGGAGAATTCTTGAGCGCGTGCATTGCCGCCAAGCCGAGCTCTCATATTAATGGTCAAGCGCAGCGTACGAACTCGTGACCACAACGAAGATCGTTTCAACGAAGCATTCACCTCGTCAGCCCTCGATCCTCGGCCATCGTACACTCATCCCATACGATCAGAGAGCAATCCTTGAGCACGTGTCCCTTATCGCTGTTACGTGACACACCACAAACAGGCGTTTCGGCGCTCTCTAAATCGATGGGAATTTTAAACATGGCATGTGCTGTCTTGCAGTCCCGGAAGCAGTGTGGCAGCGATTCCCGACGACGCTACAGCAATAGCAATTTTGCCTTGCCTCCTGACCTCTGCAAGTATGCCAGTGGTAACAAATGTTTTTCCTGTACCACCAGGAGCATCCAAGAAAAACATTTTACCCTGGTTTTGCCAAACGCTTTCAAGGACGGTGTCATAAATTTGTTTTTGCTCTGAAGAGAACAAAGTGACATGGTCATTTCGTATGGTGGTCATTTCGCCGTCTCCGACTTCGTCTCCAGTAGCACGCCTCAAAGCTCGTAGAAAATCTTCAGACAGATGATGGCGATACTTCTCCCACAAAGCTACCGGGTTCGCGACTCCACAAAACACCAAGATGACGGCAAACAGATGACGCATGCGGCTGGGATTGTCACTGACGCTCGCCTCCGCGAGTGTGTCAGCCCAATTTTGGTCACCGTCGAGAAGGTGACGTGCTACGCAGGCTGCGCGGTAAGTGGGAAACTCCACGCCATCAAATGTCCTCAGAAAGGCGAAAGACTTTGCCTCGGACAGTGTGAAGTAACAACCGCAGAAAATCGCATTCGCCATTATTCGTATGCACGGTATAATTTAAGTTTATAATTAGGTATACGACATGAAAATATATTAATTACCAAGCAATAATCACACAGATAAATACCGAACAAAAGTATTAACAGTCAATGTTTATTTTGTACTAACAACATGAAATTGATGAAGAAATGATCATCATCAATGAACATAACTTTTTTGTAATACTTAACACCGCATTTTTCTTAAATTGTCTTCCTCAACTCTGCTCAAGATTTTGAGGGTTTTGTTGGAACTTGAATTTGTCTATACAACTTTTATGAAGAAAATGCACATTACCATCTATGAATTTTAAGAATAACTAACTACTAACCTCACCAACATGATCAAATTTAAATTATTAATTTCCAAAAAGTGTTGACATGTAACTTGATTTGATTTTTATGAAATCTCATAGATGGCGCTGCTTCAAAATTGTCTTATACTACTAACATTCATTAAACTATGTTTCTCTGCCCAAGTTACTTAAATGGCGTAAAAGTTTTTATAGTGTAAAGCTAGATAATAGCATGACTTACTCAAAAACAACATTTAAATATGCGTCGTTAGATTACACGCTGTCACAGAATGCGTAAGAAAAATAAAGATTCACAGCTCCTCCTCGTAGGTGATAGCGTGATAATATGTAGCCTATATGTTGACCCGACCTCTTAGTAATATTCATGCAAAATTTGAAGTAAATCCATGCAGTACTTTTTGAGTTTAGCCCGGACATATATACAGACAAACAGACAAAAATTCTAAAAACTATATTTTTGGCTTCGATATCGATTGTAGATCACGCCCCAAGTATTTTTTTTTATATATTCTATGTACAGTTTTGCCTTTCCTACGATTTTATTATATACGATTTTATTATATATGTTTATATTATTTATTTAAACATTATCATTATTTATTTTTTGTTAAATAACACAGACATAAGGATCAGAATTATTTCGTCATAAAGGCAAGCCTTTACGACGTGATTAAACACATAATAATGTTTTAAAGATAACAATATGATTTCGTTAGTACTATATCGCGCCAATAGATGTCGTTACATGTTTCCACTTATTGCAATAAAAATTGTTATAGAATGCTTTAAATTGATTATATCTTTTGATAGACTGAAGCGATTGCGATGAAACAAAGACTAATCACTGCTCCGAGTTCTACACTATATTTGAGTATAAATATGAACCATATTGGTTTGGTACTTTTTACGTTGAGCCTGTTCAAAATCTGTCACATCCAAACAGACAAACAGACAAACAGACAAAAATTCCAAAAATTGAAGAAATGGCATCTGTTGGTTATCCTATAACACCCCAACTATTTTTTATTTTTTTATTTTCAATGTACAGAAACGCCTCGTCTACAGATTTATTATATGTATAGATAGATATAGACCTATGTCATAACCCTAAGGGGAATAGGTGAGGTTACGTGATTTGAGTCCGATACTTCTTGTGTAAGTAATAACAGCCGCACGGGTCGATCGATCAGATTAAGCTACGTTTGTCGCGGTTGGTCCGTGGATGGGTGACCGTCTTTACATACCAAGACCCTCCGTGCCTCGGAAAGCACGTTAAGCCGTTGATCCCGGCTGTCATTCGTAGATCTTTGACAGTCTTTACGGGTCGTCAGAAGCCCGAAAGTCTGACAACCAGTCTTACCAAGGGCTATCGTATTACCCACTAACTGGGTTGTGGAGGTCAGATAGGCAGTCGCTCCATGTAAAATACAGGTATTCAGCTGCATCTGGTTAGACTGGAAGCCGACCCCAACATAGTTGGGAAAAGGCACATTGATTGATTTCCTTTATGCCCAATAATATATCTTACGATGATTATTATCAATCTACATGGCTACCTTTTGATGTAATAAACTAGATAAGTGAGATGTGGAAGCAAAAACGTTGCTTGCACAGAGAAGAATTTTAATTAAGTTTTTCACAAGAGTGACAGCGTTTTTGCCTCCACATCCTAGTTATCTAGTTTATTACATCAAAAGGTTATGGGCCCAAGACGCGTGTAAGCTATTAACCTTTTGATATAATAAACTAGCTAGGATATGGAAGCAAAAACGTTGTTTGCACAGGTGTTTATTATAATGACTTACCTACTGTAATTCTTGTGAAGAACTTAAATAAAATTCTTCTCTGTGCAAACAACGTTTTTGCTTCAATATCCTAGTTATCTAGTTTATTACATCAAAACTACCAAGCATGTCATTTATTAACGTTGAATCATAAATAGTTGGACGGGTTAATTACGATAATCTACCAGCCTTTAATGACACCATAAATTAGTCAAGTCATATAGGTTTATAGGCCAGGCAAACGCCACACACACATAGACACGTGTCATTTTAACTGCTGAACGATGATTCAGCAGTAAATCGGATTTTGATAAATCATAATGACGGTGAAAATCATTTTTGCTTGACACTGACCATAATATATCAACTAGTGCTATCAAGGGCCTACCCAGTAACCTGGTAGTGAAGGTCAGATGGGCAGTTACTCCTTGTAAAATACTGGTTTTCAGCTGCACCCGGATGGACTGAAGTCCCTCCACATATATATATTTTTTTTTTTCGGATGTGGAATCATCCCTCCACATACTTGGGGTAATGTTAGGCTGATGTTGACACCACGAGACTGTCGGCTATTCGGGCCTATTTCTCTGTCGCCGGATCAACTTATCCAACAGACTGATAAAAATTAAAAAGTAGAACAGAAAAAGCATAAAGTTATATGACAGAAAAGTTAAAGAAAACTAAACCATTTGAGTTAATGTAGTATTTATATAGTCAACTAGCTTCTGCCCGCGACTTCGTCCGCGTGAAATTCGTACTTTCGTCTAAATATTTCGAAAATATGTAATACGTTTATGATCTTATCATTTATTTAGATAAATAAGTATTCGAGCCAAGTTTATAGATCAAAGGGTTTTTGTATTTTTCAAATAATCTGTATCCCCGATTTTCACCCCCCCACGGGGGTGGAATTTTGAAAAATTGTTTGGGATGTGTTCATAACTTGACTCAAAGACCCATACTCATTTTCGAGTAAGTAAATGGAAGCAAGCTGTAAAATCCAACCCTTAAACTTTATAACCCTTTTCCACCTTGGTAGGAGTCGATTTTTGAAAAATCCTAAAACACACTTTTTTATTTTTAACCGACTTCAAAAAAGGTGGAGGTTCTCAGTTCGTCGGAATCTCTTTTTTTAATATAAACTTCTGATTACGTACTCGAAGACAGCTAGACCGATTTGAAAAAATATTTTTTTGTTTGAAAGGGTATACTTTGCAGGTGGCTGGAGAAATCGAAGGAACTCTTCAAATTTTATAGGCGCACCGATTTGAGTATTTTTTATAGTAACTCGTGCATTTGCTCTCGAAAAGCACTATTTGGTGAAGTGGAACTGATGATGAAGACCACAGATGGCCACCGGAACTACTCAATAATAAGTATTTCACGGGTTGCGATTCGATTACTTATGGTTGCTAAGCAATTTATGCTCGTCACAATGCAAATGGTGAATTGGAGCTGATGGTGAAATACCAGGAGAACTCCTAAACAATTAATGTCCCTGCATCGGGAAAAGCAATATTTTGGTAAAGGCGATGAGCAAGTTGAAATTAGGCTATTGTAACTTAGATAAATCATAAACAGACCCACTAACTAATTCTCCTTTCAAACAAAAAAACAAAATCAAAATCGGTTCATCCGTTCGGGAGCTACGATGCCACAGACAGACACACACACACACACAGACACGTCAAACTTATAACACCCCGTCGTTCTTACGTCGGCGGTTAAAAAGCGAGAAATAAAAATTTTTAACAAAAAAAATAGACTTCCAAAAAAAACACTACAAAGTGAAAAATAACTTTAATTCCGCAAGTCGGTGGAAAAAAGCTAAAAAACAGATATAAAGACACCGATTTCCGAAATTAAAGTTATTTTTCACTTTGCAGTATTTTTTTTGGAAGTCTACAAAGTTTATAAACCAAATAAATAAGATTTTTCATATAAACTGTAGGTATCCCCTTTTTTATCCCCATACGGATGGAATTTTGAAAAATCGTCTGGGATGTTTCTATGACTTGACTTAAGGATTATTTATACCAATTTTCCAGTTAATCAAGCCACGTAATTAAGTACTCCCCTGTGAAATTGACTACCCCTCTTCACCCTGTTAGGGGTAGATTATCGAAAAACCCTGATACGTTATTCTTTATTTTTGGTCATGAGTAGGTATAAATACAGAGTTTTGAGTTAATCGAACCGCGCGTTAAAATTCTTCCTTACAAATTTTGTCACTCCCCCTATAGGGGGTAGTTTAGAAAAACAAAAAATGACAAACTTCACAATTTAGGTACTTAGATAGTATTCTTGCCAAGGTTTCAGTTTATTTTCATTTAATCTGTATCCCCGCAGTTCGCCCTTATAGGGGTGGAATTTTGAAAAATCGTTTTTAAGATTGTTCATAACTTGACTCAAGGTTATTTATACCAATTTTCGAGCTAATCAAGGCACGCAGTAAAATCCTCCCCTGTAAAATTAACTACTATTTTTCATGCAGTTAGGGGTAGATTTTCGAAAAACCCTGATAGGTACACATTATTCTTTATTTTTAGTTTTAAGTATACATACTCAGTTTCGAGTTAATCGGACAGTGCGATAAAATTCTTTCATACAAATTTTGACACCCCCCAATCCCCCTTTAGAGGGTAGTTTAGAAAAACGAAAAATGCCAAACTTCATAATTTACTTAGTGCCAAGTTTCAAGGTTATAAACTCAAGGAATAAGATTTTTCATACAAACAAAATCCCCCCTTTTCACCTCCATAAAGGTTGAATTCCCAAAAATCCTTTCTTAATGGATATTTACTCTTCACAAAGAACACATCCTCCAAGTTTCATGTCTCTAAGACCAGCGGTTTGGGCTGTGTGTTGATAGATTATATAATTAAAAACAAAATTTCATCCCCCTTTTCCCTCCTCCTCCTTAAGGGTTGAAATTCTAACAGCACCGTTGCGTTACCTTCCAGCCATAAGCCTAGATAATAAATTTAGTGATTTTTACTTCGAAAATTAAGGACTTTACATACACAACTTCATCCCCCTTTTTAACCCTTCGGGGGTAGAATTGTCAAAAACGCTGAGCCACGTATAAATTAATTTTCAATCCTCAGCCTAAACACAAAATTTGAAGATCCTAACTTCAAAACTGACGGACTTTCATATAAACTTCCATCCCCTATTTCATCCCTTTAGGGGTAGAATTCCCGAAAATCCTTTCTTAGTGGATACTTACTCTTCACAAAGAACACACCCTCCAAGTTTCATGTCTCTAGGACCAGCGGTTTGGGCTGTGTGTTGATATATCAACAATCAGTCAGTCAGTCAGTTTACCATTTTATATATATAGATTAC